>OY978218.1:36166806-36344306 GCA_963854785.1 Vaccinium vitis-idaea
AGTAGCAACAGAAAAATTCTCACAATTTCATCAAGTCATGAAGATTACAAATTAAGGAGTGTTAAAAAGATAATTTGTAATCATGAATAAAATAAAATATCTAGAGTATCTAGAAAGTCTAGAATCTAAATAAAATAATAATTCAAGGGAGATTTTTGTATTAGAAAAATGTTCAAAATCTAGAGATTTCCCGAGATGTATGAGTCGGTGGGAGTTGTGTTTGAAATCAAGATGTTTCTAGAGTACAAGTAGGTCGGCAGATGGCTCTATAAATAGAGCTGCCTTTGTACTTCTTGTTCTTGTATTAGAGAAGTCTTGCACTCTTTCCATTGTACCAGACATCTAATAAAAAAAAACAAAGCATTTTTAAAAGCCTCACTGTATTCATCAATCTGTGAAATCAATTCACTAGTCTTCCACTTTCACTCCCTTATTACACCTATAGTCCTTCCTTTACCAACAAGTCTAATTTTCTCCCTAAACTAGCACCCCAACAACCAGGTTATTTTGTTGGATACAGAATACACGACTAGGGTTAGGGATGTGGTGATTCTGATTTCAGGTATGCTTCCCTTTGTATATGATCTCGAACGTGGTCAGGTCGTCATGAGCCCTAACCAAATACTAGTAGTAAATAGTATCATACCTCTTTAAAATTACATACGTAGAAATCAATAAATTTCTACACTTTTTTTAAATTGGCCAGTGCAAAAATCGAAGGTGGATTTCCCTTGAACCTAATTACGTCGCTTGGAACAAGCACAAATGGTACAATACATCGGACAAAGCCGAAGAAGCGTTGTTAAAGTTTCATGAAGATAGATACAAGCTCAGACAAATACAAACGGGCCAAACCTAGCATGAAGCCCGTGTTGGTGCTTCTAATTCAGCAAGGCCACTGGAAGATCAATTTGGGGTGGAGTGCGAGGCGAATGTTCAAACTTTTGACCTTGTTGTAATTATTTTTCTAGGTTCCGTAACTTTTATTTTCTTGGCACATCTATTTGATTCCAAATGAAGTAAGTTATTTGATTCCAATGTGGACTACTTTATAATCTGTGGCTTTTGGTTTAGTGGTCAATCCATATGAGATTCTTGGTTTGGTCATATAGCTACATGCCTTTGGAAATGATATCACAACATCGTGCCTGTCAAAGAGGTTCAGTTTCGAAGAAAGATATTGGAGATGTGCCCAGTGTAATGCGAATGGTGTAGCCCATTGTTCGTCTAGTAGAGGTTATGGTGGTACAGGCGTTTCCACTTGGGAAGCCTACCAACTGGTTTGGCTATCCACTCCTTTGTCTAAGGAAGGATGCTAGTTGCTTTTATCTGGTTCATCTCTATTATCAAAGAATTGTTTATCCTTTTGGCAAAAAATAATCTTCACCATCTTCACTTTCAATTTCATTGTCTTTAGCAAGAACAATGAAAGATGTATCACGTTATTCCTGCTAAATGTCAATTACTCCCCCCGTCCCATTTATAGTGTTTAACTTTCCTTTTTGCACTATCCCTTAATAAATGTGTGTTTTGAAAAGTTAGTGGATACATTTTCTGTTTTGCCCTCAAAAGTAAATTCATTTTTCAAAAACTTAGTGGGTATTATTATATTGATAAGGATAAGTAGTGAAAAATAGGTGTAAAAGTTGGTGTGAGAGAAAATAAGTTGGAATTACGAGACAACACGCTTAAAAAGAGACCGAGGTAGTATATCCAATCAAAAAAGGACTTAAAAATACATAAACCAATAAGAAAATATTCGGGAAAAATAATGACACCAACAATAGTTTTAATTGACATGCATATAATTGCTCATATGAACCTACTAAGCAAAGAAAAAAAAAACTATCATCTAGAACAATAGTTATGTTAACTGAAAGGCTTTATTATGTGCTTGTAACTACCAACACCACATTCTTTAAATCATGTTCCAGATTAATCAGCCCGGACCCTACTTTCATTGCAAAGTCAAACCTCAACAAAGTGCAGTAGCATCCACAACTTCAACTAAACATTTGAACACAAACTTTTGAGAACAAATAGCTATGGAATTCCAATTATGTTTGCCTACCAAAATCCCAATGCCAGCACATTTGAATTTAATCAGGATCCAGATTGCTATCAACGGTAAACTTATAAACATCCCCTTGAGACAGATCCAAGTTCACTACAGTGTCACACTGGCTTACGACACCTTACCAGTACCATTATTGTAGAACACAAGACATTCGAAAGAAAATTCTAGTACTTCCACATGTTCATTTCTTTTTAGGTATCCTTCCATGTTGCCCATGGCCGAACCTTCAAACTCACTACACACATTCAGACACAGAAGAATTTCTCTGGATGAGTCCAAAAGATATTGTGAACAAAATGAAGCAAAATCCTGACCCATACCATAGTTCCACACCAGTAGCACTCTATTTGAGCGTGTTCCACTATTTTTTCCTCCTCCATCCTGTTGAAAGGTAAGCTTGATCAACAAAAAAAAAAAACATGTGGATTGCTATTGGTTTGGAGGCTGGGAAGATTTTTGATTGGATATGCAAGTGGGAGTTTTGGATAACTATGGTGCACGGAAGTCAAAGAAGTCGTTTTCGTATTGTTGTTCTAGTTTCTATATAAAGGTGTTGTATGAGTGCATTCAAAGTGTGGGAAAATAGAAGAGAAAAAGAGAAGAGAAAGAGAGAGTGATACAGAAGTGGGAATCCCCTTTTGGGGATTTCCCCCCCACCAATGAAGTAGCATGTGTGTAGTCAGGGAGTGAAATATGTATGTGTATTAGTGTGGCAGATTAATGATGATTTGTGATTTTTGTGCAATTCTCTTATTTTCCCAACACATCCCCCACACACCTACAAAACAAGAACATACTTTGAGCACCAAGAACCCTGCTAGTTTACCGCATAGCAGTAGCGAGTGCTTTATATACAATTCCACCAATTTTGAAGCAGGATCACTTGATCCCTTTTCAGCAAACCTTCTCATATTTTGTTTTAGCTCATCAGTTGCCACCTAATAGCCTTAACTGCACAGTGTATCCTCAAGCTCTTGTAGAGTGCTGCCAAAAAAATTGAAGGAAAAAAAAAATGACCTCATCAATAGAAACAATCAAATAAAAATAAGTGTGTGTTTTGAAAAGTTAGTGGATACAAGAGCTTAATAAGTGTGTGTCTTGTAGAGTCCTTAATAAGTGTTTGTTTTGAAAAGTTAGTCGATACATTTTCTGTTTTTCCCTTAAAAGTAACTTCATTTTTGAAAAGTTAGGGGTTATTATTATATTGCTAAGGATAAGTAGTGAAAAGTAGATGTAAAAGTTGGTGTGAGAGAAAATAAGTTGGAATTACGAGACAATATACTTAAAAAGGGACGGAGGGGGTATATCCAACCAAAAAAGGAGGACTTAAAAATACATAAACCAATAAGAAAATATTCGGGAAAAATAATGACACCAACAATAGTTTTTAATTGACATTCATAGAACTGCTCATATGAACCTACTAAGCAAAGCAAAAAAAGAAGAAGAAACTATCATCTAGAAATATAGTCATGTTAACTGAAAGGCTTCATTATGTGCTTGTTACTACCCGCACGACATTCTTCAAATCATGTTCCAGTTTAATCAGCCCGGACCCTACTTTCATTGCAAAGTCAACCCTCAACAAAGTGCAGTAGCATTTACAACTTAAACTAAACATTTGAACACAAACTTTTGAGAACAAATAGCTTTGGAATTCCAATTATGTTTGCTTACCAAAATCCCAATGCCAGCACATTTTAATTTAATTAGGATCCAGATTGCTATCAACGATAAACTTATAAACATCACCTTGAGATAGATCCGAGTTCACTACAGTGTCACACTTCCTTACAACACCTTACCAGTACCATTATGGTAGAACACAAGACATTGGAAAGAAAATTCTAGTACTTACGCATGTTCATTTATTTTTAGGTATCCTACCATGTTACCCATGGCCGAACCTTCAAACTCACTGCACACATTCAAACACAGAAGTATTTCTCTAGCTGAGTCCAAAAGATCGTGTAAACAAAATGCAGCACAATCCTGACCCATACCATAATTCCAGCACTCTATTTGCGCGTGTTCCACTATTTTTTCCTCCTCCATCCTGTTGAAAAGTAAGCTTGATTAACAATGAAAAACATGTGGATTGCTATTGGTTTGGAGGCTGGGAAGATTTTTTATTGGATATGCAAGTGGGAGTTTTGGATAACTATGGTGCATGGAAGTCAAAGAAGTGGACTACACGTTTTTGTGTTGTTGTTCTAGTTTTCTATATAAAGGTGTAGTATGAGTGCATTCAAAGTGTGGGAAAATAGAAGAGAAAAGGAGAAGAGAAAGATAGAGTGATACAGAAGTGGGAACCCCTTTGGGGGGTTTATGGGTATTATTATATTGATAAGGGTAAGTAGTGAAAAGTAGATGTAAAAGTTGGTGTGAGAGAAAATAAGTTGGAATTACGAGACAATATACTTAAAAAGAGACGGAGGGAGTATATCCAACCAAAAAAGGAGGACTTAAAAATACATAAACCGATAAGAAAATATTCGGGAAAAATAATGACACCACCAATAGTTTTTAATTGACATGCATATAACTACTCATATGAACCTACTAAGCAAAGCAAAAAAAAAAAAAAAGAAGAAGAAAAAACTATCATCTAGAACAATAGGTATGTTAACTTAAAGGCTTTATTATGTGCTTGTTACTACCAGCACCACATTCTTCAAATCTTGTTCCAGTTTAATCAGCCCGGACCCTACTTTCATTGCAAAGTCAACCCCCAACAAAGTGCAATACTATCTACAACTTCGACTAAACATTTGAACACAAACTTTTGAGAACAAATAGCTTTGGAATTCCAATTATGTTTGCTTAACAAAATCCCAATGCCAGCACATTTTAGTTTAATTAGGATCCAAATTGCTATCAATGGTAAACTTATAAACATCACCTTGAGAAAGATCCGTGTTCACTACAGTGTCACACTAGCTTACGACTTTACTAGTACCATTATTGGTTTGGAGGCTGAGAAGATTTTTGATTGGATATGCAAGTGGGAGTTTTGGATAACTATGGTGCACGGAAGTCAAAGAAGTGGACTACACGATTTTGCATTGTTGTTCTAGTTTTCTATATAAAGGTGTTGTATGAGTGCATTCAAAGTGTGGGAAAATAGAAGAGAAAGATAGAGTGATACAGAAGTGGGAACCCCTTTAGGGGATTCCCCCCCCCCCCCCCCCCCCCAATAAAGTAGCATGTGTGTAGTTAGGGAGTGAAATATGTATGTGTATTAGTGTGACAGATTAATGATGAGTTGTGATTTTTGTGCAATTCTCTTATTTTCCCAACACATCCCCCACACACCCGGATCCATCACGCTTTCGGGAGTGTGCTTGAAAGTGAAACATCACGCTTAAAAAGCGTGATGTTTATGGTTTTTTGTAGTAGTGTGTGCTTGGTACTACCAATACCACACTCTTCAAATCATGTTCCAATTTAATCAGCCCGGAGCCTACTTTCATTGCAAAGTCAACCCTCAACAAAGTGCAGTAGTATCTACAACTAAACATTTGAACACAAACTTTTGAGAACAAATAGCTATGGAATTCCAATTATGTTTGCTTACCAAAATCCCAATGTCAGCATATTTGAATTTAATTAGGATCAAGATTGCTATCAACGGTAAACTTATAAACATCACCTTGAGACAGATCCGAGTTCACTACAGTGTCACACTGGCTTACGACACCTTACCAGTACCATTATTGTAGAACACAAGATATTGGAAAGAAAATTCTAGTACTTCCACATGTTCATTTCTTTTTAGGTATCCTTCCATGTTGCCCATGGCCGAACCTTCAAACTCACTATACACATTCAAACACAGAAGTATTTCTCCAGCTGAGTCCAAAAGATCTTGTGAACAAAACGCAGCAAAATCCTGACCCATACCATAGTTCCACAATAGTAGCACTCTATTTGCGCGTGTTCCACTATTTTCTCCTCCTCGATCCTATTGAAAAGTTAGCTTGATTAACAATGAAATGTAGGAAAACAGTACCGGAAAAATAGTAATTGACAATTTTATCTCAGGAAAATGAGAACATGAAATTACATAATACCGAAATTAAAAACGAAACTGGAAAGGAAAGAAATTACCAAGCCAGGGCCCGTGTTTCACACGATTTCAAAGCAAATTCACCGCCCCATTTAGGGTGTTTGGGGTTTTGATCGGCGTCTGTTTTCCCAGGATACAGCGGCTTCAAACAACCAACGGTAATACCTATCGGATCGCTCTGTCGAACGAACAAGTGCTTGTTCTCTCTCCCACTAGAAACCAAGAAGTATTTTTGGTGTGGCTGTGGTGTGTTTTTCGTGTCAAAAAAAAAAAAAACATTAATATATACATCCATGGGGAAACACTCCATCTGCAGGGCATTGAATGAGAGTAATTGATACCATCAATTCACCCATAAAGCAGCAATAATCGTGGCCCATTATTCTTTCAATTGATGGAAAATATTGGGAATTAAACATCGGTTAGAGCATCTCCACTCTTGGAGCAAATCCTTCACCAAATTTAAATTTGAGTAAAAATGACCAAAAATCCCACTCCACCCCTTCACCAAATCCATCACCAAATTTGCTCAAATTTTTCACCAAATTTGATCAACACCAAATCTTTCACCAAATATTCAAACAGCTCTATTTGTTCCAAATAGGCAACGACTCAACACCAAATTTGTAGAGGGCAACAGATGAAAAGGAATTGACAAAATGAAAAAAAAAACGAAAAAAAAAACTGTTTTTGACAAAATGGCGGGAAAGTTTTGGGGCCAAAATGAACAAAAAAAACAGTTTTTGACAAAACTTTAACTAGAATTTGGTTTAAAAGGTGGTTTTCCATTGAAAGGGGTGTTATCAAATCAAGTTTTTGACCAAATTTTTACTCTAATTTGAGTAAAAATTTGGTGTAGGAGTGGAGATGCTCTTATTCACCCCAAGTAACTGACGGGGAATGAAATCCTATACAACCAAAGCTGTAGACTTTCCATCTACGTGTAATCCAAGCCCAAGTTCAAGTCCAATTCTATACTACAACAAATATGGGTTTTAATAGACGAACCGAAAAAAGAAAAAAAAAAATATGGGTTTTAATAGCAGTATCTCATAGCGTTCTTTCAGGAATGCTATGAAAGACACACAATTATAGCGTTCTGCTTTAGGAAACAAAGGATACTCTCGCGCGCAAATTACAATAGCGTTTCAATAACTCAAATATAGCGTTTCAACAAAAATAGTAGGGCCCAGATCTCCTCTTCACAAGTCGCGCACAAATTTTGCTGAAAACTCAAATCGATTTTCAGGACTAGCGCCATATCTCCTCCTCAACTCCAATAGAGGCTCTCCTCTCTAATTTGTTGAGCGGAAGTGACATATTGAGGGGAAATTTTGTAATTTATGTTCTCTTTTTCTCAAAAAGTTGTACTATTTGGAGGGACCCATCCACTTTTTGTCACATCCACTCCTCAAATTTAATTTTGGCTCTCTAATTTTATTGAGCCGAAATTAAATTTGGGGAGTGGATGTGACAAAAAGATGGATGGATCCCTCCAAAAAGTACAACTTTTTGAGAAAAAGAAAACATAAATTACAAAATTTCCCCTCAATATGTAACTCCCACTCAACAAATTAGAGAGGAGAGCCTCTATTGGAGTTGCTCTCAAGTAGCGCACAAATTTGCTGAAAATTCAAATCGATTTTCAGTACTAGCGCCAAGTCTCCTCATCACTTTGTGAAATCGATTAGCGCCAGATCTCCTCTGTACTTCGTGCGATTGAAATCGAAACCCTAGCCGCAGACCCTAGCCCTTGCTTCGATCTATTTAGTTGTTGCAATCTCTTTCTGTCCGCTTTTATCTTGCGATGGTCTGGTCGACGACAGTGGTTTGTGACACAGCTCTGGGATGGAGACAATGGTCTGTGACGATGGTGCTAAGGTTAGTATTTCGATTTGGGTTTTCAGAAGTAGTTTGGTATTTGGGTTTCAATTAAAGTAACTGATTTTAAACCCTTTGTTTTTCCATTCTCTAAAACAAACAAAACAAAAAATTCATAATGGGGGATTTCCCCGTGCATAACACTATTGTTCACACATGGGTGATCCGGTGATGAAAGGGGAACACAGAATGTAGAATCTGATTGTTGATATGTACAGTGAACTCCCAAGCACAAGTAAGAAACAAGACATAAAAAACTTAAGGAATAATGTAAATTTCGAGGGGACTGAACTATCTTCATATCAACGAGCATTGTGTTATACGGAGATAGAAATTGCAACAAAATGTTGTTTCTTGTGCTTGTCTGCAAGAGATGGAGAGAGATGACTTTTGATTGGTTCTGTTGTGTTTTTCCTTTATTTGTTTGAAAGTTGGAGATTTTTGTTTATGATGCATAAACCTGATGCTTTAGTATTATTTGTGAGTGTTTCTGCATAATGGGACATTGGGACCTATATGCGGATAAGATAGCTTAGGTTTCCGTACTTCAAATTTTTATAAACAGTGAATTTTCGAGCACAAATTAAGTATGCTATCTGAATTTCCATTTATGCCTTGCTATTTGAATATGCTGTTGAACTTCTAAATATTTGTGAACAATCAAATAAGACACAAGTCAAGCAACCGTGCCAGATTCATTTGAACCGCTAGAAACTTAATGGATACCGTAGTTTCAGTTGTATCAAAAAAGAGAGTAGCAATATGGTACTATGTGAGGTAAAAGCTTGTACTAGGCAGTCTCTCTTATTGCTCTATGACTTCTTTTGGCATTTATCCATGGATTTTATAGGGGACACATCCTGCATAATATTGGGTACTGGGGCAAACGCCATGGTTGCAGCATTTTTTTCTAGCATTCTCCCGGGAAATCATTTACACTGTTTCCAGTGCATGTTAACAGCTTTGGAGTGCAAACATTCCATCTCTATGTAATTATCTGTGGAGATTGAGTCTTGGCAAATCGATTAATAATTGGTGACTGGTGGAAAATTGCTTTTGAATAACTTCTGTTTATGCAAGAGGGCAGATGAGATAATAGTAACTATTTTGATGCAAGATGGATATTTACTTCTTCTCTTAAGAGTTTGTAGGATGATTCTTAGATTAAGTGTACTTCTTCTCTTAAGAGTTTTTGGGATGATTCTTAGATCAAGTGTAAGTAATATACGTCGAACAAGGTGGCTTTACCCAGTGGTTGTGCCCAGAGACTAGTTGGTTTTCTTGGAATTTTTTCCTTTCAGTTTCCACAGGGTTTCTTCTCTTGTAGACGACGTACGGTCACTTCAAGAATCAGATGCACATACTTTAAGTTTATTAGTATCGAATGAACCTAAATACTATCGCCCTTTCAAAGCTTAGGTAGTGGTAATGTTGAACTCTTAGGAGATAGCTTTTCTTGTGGTTGCTTCTCGTTGTACTATGGTAAACAATGTACGTTCACTTGCTGATGAAAAAAAAAATGACAATGTAGGTTCACTTCAGATACTTTTTTAGTTTCTTACCAAAGAAAAAAAAAAGCGAATTGTTGTGTAACAGCTGCAGCCGTCTCGTACTCTCGTTCTTGCTAGTATGTGATTGAGTTATTTGTCTTTGTTTATCATGTGTTTTGGGTATCTTGTATTTTGTGCCCCTGTTTGGATGCGATTTAGGTGTTTACCTGTCCTGCTGCCCCGTTATCGTGAATTGCCAAAAAGGAAATCAATTTGGTAAACATTTTTTGCTGCCTCGGGCATTTGGTGACCGTGGAGGTTTGGCATGTCAACAATGCATATGCTGCTATGCATTTGTTGGTGTGATGGTAAAATCATAGTGTCTGCAGGTGATTATGGTGGCTTAATGTGACTGTACGTGGGTTTGGTTATGGTACTTCAAGTGTTTTGTGTCTTTGAGAAGAACTCTTAAGCCGTTGCCAACGTCTTTGATGTAACATTGCTCGACACGTAACATGTAAATAGTGTATAGAAATTGTGCACTTCAACTATATTGCTATCTTCTCGTGCTTGTACGTTGCAGATTCCTAAAAGGTCTGGAGTGGTTTGGGATGGACAAGGTCACATAGTGACAAATTATCATGGTAAGTCAGTTTACATTTTTTTGTGCTTTTTCATGCATGAATTATAACACCGGAAGATTGTAGTATTACAGATGAATGAAAGTAGCTACTGTGCAGAAACATGTCCGCGTATTCGCACGCTATTGAAATTGAATTCATGTGCTTTTGCATTCCCTTTTTTGGCTGGGTTGTCAATGTTTTATGCCTTTTTTAATTGTTTATTCATGTCTTTATTATAGTCACATACTGCAAGCTCAAGTGTCCATAATTCAGAATATGACTTCATAGATAGAAGGATTGGTGGAGGATAGCAATCAGATTTCGTAGTGCACTGTAAAGGACCAGCATTTGTAACAGTAGCTGGTGCACAACATTAGAAGATTTAGCAGTCCCAAAGTGTATAACGTTCATTAGTAGATGTAGCACTCCCAGAAATAGTAGAATCTCAAAAGGTAAAGCACTTGTGTCAGTAGCAGTAGCAGTAGCAGCAGCATTTTATGACTATTTGTTTTCAATCGCTAAGGCTCTCCTTGAGGTGGGCTAGGCTATCCAAAAACGCCTCAAGGTCTTCTAATTCGTGCATTACCCTCCAAAAGCCGACGCCTTGTCCATGGGCGCTCACATAAGGTGAACTTTTCGTCCTTCTCTAACATATCCTTCAAGGCTAGCATGAGACTCTGGAAATAAGTTGACCCATTTTTAGTTGGGTGGTAATATGATTGATCCTCCTTCAGCTTTTCATATGCCATTTTCACGAAAATCAGATATTGTTATGTGAATATTCTAAATTATTAAAATGTTACTGGATGCCATTTTCAGAAAAATTGTTTGAGCCAAACTCTGGTTCGGTTCTATTGCCATGTGAGAGTCAATGCTTTGTTATGTTTAGCGGATATGGTTCACTTGCTTGATAAGCACTCTGTGTTAGATATCTTGAAAACAATCCGACGGTGCATGGTTGTTGACCGTTCTACTCTGACTCTTATGTGCACTCTTGGGGTTGCAAACTCTATTTTTAAGCAGGTAATAGCTTCCCTTAAAGAATGATCTTTGCTTTTCAAAGTTGACTCTAGAAACCCATTGAATGGTTATGTTTTGGGATGACAAGTTGCTTCTGGTTCGATTTCTCTTACAGAGCATGTCCTTCTGCTGTTGGTACCACTTCTCATATCTCAACAACTGAATGTCTAGCAGTTTGCCAAGTATATGGTTGGTGATTTGTTTATCGTTCTAGTAGTGGATTTTTCTTGATTTTTAATGGGGTAAAATATATACTTCCCCCTTAAACTATTCGATTTTTTTTTACTTCGTCCTTAAACTATTGATTGAACACACTTCCCCCTCAAACTATGAAATCGTTACATACTCAGTCCAAATCGTTACTCCCATCCATGGGATGGACGGAAAAAGCTGGGGTTCAACCCAAAAGGGAGGATTGAACCCTACAAGGTTTTTGGCGCCAAAAAACAGGGTCAAAATCTGACTGTAACCCTAAAAAGGGGACCACCCATATAACTATCTGTCTCTCTCTCTGCCATTGTAACCCTACCACAGCCCTCACAACCCCCCATCCATCCATCTCTCTCTCTCTCTCTCTCTAAAAGAAGGGCACTATTATCGATCAGAAAAAAACAGAGGCGAGCTTTGTGGCTTAGGATGGCATGGATTTTGAGACCTCCCAATGACAGACAACCGAAATGTAAGGCATATTACTCTATTACTTTCAGTCTCTATATAATAATGTGAAAGTGTTTTCCCTTTATGAATTAAGATGTGGGTTTCGAAGTGATAATGGTACTTATTATATGCTTGTTATAGAATCTGTGCATCTGTGGTCCCAATGTTGTGAGTTTTTTTTTTTTTAGTATAAAATGGTGTGCAAGTGGTCCTACTCTTTCACTTTCTGTCTGCAAATGGTCCGACTTTGTAACTTTCTGTCTGTTGTTTTTATTTGGTCAATAAAAATTTGTTCTTTATTGCTTTGTTGTTTGTTTATGACATCATTTTGCAGATTCCAATCCTGAGTACTTTACTATTAAGTTGAATCATGGAGGAAATCTAGTTAAGGAAGATATGGTAGAGTATTATGTTGGTGGTAGTGTAAACTACATTGATTACTGTGACAATGATAGAACATCTAAAACTGAGTTGCATGCAATGTCTAAGGAAGTTGGTTATGTTGGAGAAGTATCATTCTACTGGAGGTTTAATGGCTTAGATGGAAACTGGGTTTTTAAGAAGGTCCAAGTAGATGGTGACGTCACAAGCATAGTTCAAAACCTTACAAATCAGTTGGTGGAATTGTACATAATTGATAGCAATTTGGAAGGTCCCATTACTGTGGATGTGGAAGATGGCCTAGAAGTTGTGGATTGGGGAGATGGCTTAGAAGAGGTTGATGTTAACAGTTGGGAATGGGATTCTGAAGCACTTTCACAAGCCAATTACACTATTGTGGATTTGGCAACCCAAGCACCTTCCACTAGTCAAAACCCAGCACCCATCGCTAAAAGAAGTAAATTTGATAATGATTCTGATTCTGATCCTGAGGTTTTTATTGATAGTGATTATGACCTAAGTGATGATGATGTCTTGTTTGATGCTAATGTGGATAAAGACATAGAGTGGACTGGAGTGAGCCAGAAAAAGATTGTTGGAAGTGATCTCCTCGATGACTGTTTTCATGAATCTGATTCTGAGGAGGAGAACTCTTCAGATGGTTTAAGGAGTCTTGACTCATCAAATGATGAAGACATAAGGAAGAAGCCAAAGTTTAGGGAGTATAGGCATGTTATTGGGAAGCAAGAACCTATTATAGAGGAGGAAATGATTTTTAAGAATAGGGCCCAATGTGTGGAAGCTATAATGCAACATGCAATTCTCAATGGAAAAGAAATCACATTTGAAAAGAATGAGTCAGATAGAGTTAGAGCCAAGTGTGCTCATCCTTGCCCATGGAAAATACTAGTGTCAAGCATCACATCTGATAGGAAAACGCTACAGGTTAAGACTTTAAACCCCATCCACAAATGTGGTTGGATTTGGACAAACAAGCTATTGAACTCAAGTTGGTTGGCAAAGACTTATTTAAAGGAGTTCAGGATCAAGCCCTCATGGCCTATTAATGAAATTGTGGAACAAGTAATGGGGGACTTCAATGTAAAAATATCAGTAGGTATGGCATACAATGCTAGGAAGAAAGCACTTGAGAAAATGGGGGTTCATATGGTGAGCAATATGGGAAGTTATGGGACTACTGTGGGGAGATTGCTAGAACAAACCCAGGGACCTCTGTATACCTGCATTTTAAGAAAGATATGGATGGAAGAACTACTGATCAGTTTGAAAGAATATACATTTGTTGGGCTGCATTAAAAAAGGGGTTCATTGAGGGTTGTAGGCCATTCATTGGAGTAGATGGTTATCATTTGAAAGGACCCCATGGTGGGCAACTGTTGGCAGCAGTAGGGGTAGATGGGAATAACCAAATATTCCCATTGGCTTATGCATTGGTTGAGGTTGAAGATGAGCCAAGTTGGAGTTGGTTCTTGAAGCATTTGAAGAATGATCTTAACATACCAAATGAACCCACATTCACCATCATGTCAGATAAACAAAAGGTATGCTTTACTTATTTTTTTAATCACATACACCATTATTTTGCATATATTTATAACTCTTTACAATCTGTTTTTATAGGGGCTTGTGAATGCAATTAGGGACTTGTTGCCTTGTGTAGAACATAGGCATTGTGTCAGGCATCTTCATAGCAACATGAAAAGTGCTGGATTTACAGGTCAAGCAGTTAAAGACAGGTTGTGGAGTCTTGCTAGAGCTACCTACATGGGGAGGTTTAGAGGCCTTATGGAAGAGTTCAAAAAAGAGGATGAGGAAGCATTTAAGTGGCTTGCTAAGAAAGAAGCCCACCACTGGTCTAGATCACATTTTAATGTGGCTTCCAAATGTGATATGCTCCTGAATAACATTTGTGAGTCTTTCAATGCTGCCATACTGGATGCTAGGGACAAGCCCATACTAACCATGCTAGAGAGGATCCGGATTTATTTGATAAGGCTTTTAGTGAGGAGGAGGGCTTCTGTTGAGAAATGGCATGATCAGCTAGGTCCAAAAATTGTTAAGTTTTTGGACAAGAACATGGCAGGATGCAAAGAGTACATAGTAGTCTTGACTGGAGATAACCAGTTTGAAGTTAGGGGTTTTCATGGAAACCAGTACTGTGTTGACATGAATGGAAAAACATGCTCATGTAGAAGATGGGATTTAACAGGTATTCAGAAGATGAGATTTTTTTTTTAAACTTATGTTATTCAATTGACAGCTAACTAACCAGTTAACTTTTTTTTTTTTCCAGGTATCCCTTGCTCACATGCACTTGCTGTTTTTAGGGAATCAAAAAAGAAAGTTCAGGACATTGTGCATGACTACTACCAAAAGCAGACATACATCAACACCTACAAGCATGTGATTTACCCCATGAATGGAATGGACATGTGGGAGAAGATGGACAAACCACCAATTCAGTCACCGCATTACACTAAGAAGTCTGGGAGGCCTAAGAAATGCAGGAGGAGGGAAGCTGATGAGCCACCTGCTCAAAGTGATGGAACTAAGAAAATGAAGAGGTATCTTAGGCAATTGAGCTGTAGAAGATGTGGGGGCAAAGGGCACAATGTGAGGACTTGCTCATCTGCTATCACAACACCAATGGCAGAGCAATGTAGTCAACCAATCTCACAACCAATATTCACTCCACCATCACAGCCCACAAGTACAAGGGGAGAAGCAGGTACAAGTACAATGGGAGGAGCAGCTACAAGTACAAGAGGAGGAGCAGGTACAAGAACAAGGGGAGGAGCAGCTATGAGGCCCCCAATTAGAAGGGGAGGTCCACGCAAAAGAGGAGGCTTAGGGCCTTGATTTAGCTAGACAGTGTTATCTATCTTTTTATAACTTTAAGACTTATTTATGCTACTACTATGGTGTTTTGTTGTTGCCCTGGCTTATAGGGCCTTGATTTGGTATTGTTACGGCTAAAGATGCCTTGAACTTATTTATGCTACAAAATGCTACTGAACTTATGCCCTTTAGTGCTACTAAACTTATGCCCTTTGGTTTCTTGCCTTGTGTGGATGTGAGTTTCTTTTATATATTCAGAGGACTTATGACTATCTTTTTGTTCTTTGAAACTGGGATCAATTCTTACTCTGTTTGACTGCTGTTTTTTTTTTAATTCTGCATTTGTTGATGCATTTTTTCAGAGGAGCTTTGTTCAAGTTCAGAACATTAAGAAAAACTAGTGAGACCTCACTAGTTTTACAAAAATTAGTGAGACTGAGTCCTGAAAATGAAAAATTAGTGAGACCTCACTAGTTTTACAAAAATTAGTGAGACCTCACTAGTTTTACAAAAATAAGTGAGACCTGAGGCCTGAAAATGAAAAATTAGTGAGACCTCACTAGTTTTTACAAAACTTAGTGAGACCTGAGTCCTGAAAATGAAAAATTAGTGAGACCTCACTAGTTTTAGAGAAATTAGTGAGACCTCAAAGAAAAACAGACGTCACTAGTTTTAGAAAGTTTTTAAAAAAATAGTGAGACCTCTCTACTTGTAATTGAATTAGGGAGCTCAAGGATAACATCGGGAGTTTCTGATCTTTCAACATCATTCACCAAGTCTAAACATCATTCACCAAGTCTATGGATACAAAGCTCAAACTATAATTTTGGTAAGACAAATAAAAGGACAAAACATGAATATGAGCCCAGATTTGTACTTAACAAAATGGTACATTTCCAAACAAGATGTTGCCATTTGATCCAACATTCATGGCAATGCGAGGAATTTGCCATTTGCTCCAACATTATAAAACTTAGCAAAGAGGCCAATACAAATAATAGCCAAGGCCAATACAATCACAATTAGTTGGAGGTGCCATTTTTTCCCTAATTCTTTGTTCTTTGTGGACATTTGTTGCACCTCTGCACTTAGCTTTTGCACAATGTTCATTAACTGATCAATTTCGTGCTCTTTTTCTGCAGCAGACCTCTTCAACTCAGCATTCTCCCTTCCTACCTTCACCAACTGCTCCTTCAATTCTGCATTTTTTCCCTCTGCCTTCCTCAGCATCTTGATTATAGAAGGGCCAAAATCCATTCCTCTCGCGCACGTTGGAGGATCAACCCATTCAAAATGCTTGCACTTGCGACTTGTCTGCAAAAAAAATAAACACAAATCAACGACACTCCAAGGTATTGATAAACCACATTCAAGTTATTACCTTGTAGTTTATGCAACCAAGGAACCTCCGTCCTGGGTTCTCTTCGGTATAGGATGGCTTTAATGGAGATCTTTCACCGCAAAAACAATTTTCGTTAGGGCTCATATTGGGGTTCCAATTGCTACTTGAGGCCCTGGAATTGGTTGAAACCTTTGAATTACTAGAGCTGCTCATAGCTTGTTCACACAGAGAGAGAGAGAAAGAGATAGAGAGAGAGAGAGAGATGGATGGATGAGAGGTTGTGAGGGCTGTGGTAGGGTTACAATGGCAGAGAGAGAGAGAGAGACAGATAGTTATATGGGTGGTCCCCTTTTTAGGGTTACAGTCAGATTTTGACCCTGTTTTTTGGCGCCAAAAACCTTGTAGGGTTCAGTCCTCCCTTTTGGGTTGAACCCCAGCTTTTTCCGTCCATCCCATGGATGGGAGTAACAATTTGGACTGAGTATGTAACGATTTCATAGTTTGAGGGGGAAGTGTGTTCAATCAATAGTTTAAGGACGAAGTAAAAAAAAATCAAATAGTTTAAGGGGGGAGTATATATTTTACCCATTTTTAATGCTTTTCTCATGTGGAAAATGAATTCTACTTTTAAGTTTTATCTTTTCTTTTTGTCCTTTGTTTCGTTAGGTTGGGCTATGAGTGACACTAGAACTTGGCCTCCTCCAAATGCTTGCAAGCAGCTAAGATTGGGAAAAGAAATCAGGTAAGGGACATAACAATCCAATCATAATGAAATGGGTACAGTAGGTGTAGACCAGAATGCTTGCTCATTTAAGATGATTTGCATGTGTAGATTTTATTCTGGAGTATGTCAAACTAAGTTAGTGGATACAAATGAATACCGGTTTTTCCTATAGCCCTTTTATTCTTAGATGTCACCTAAACATTCATTGAAGTTACACTTTTTAGTCTATGGTCCTTGCCTAGTGACATGATTCACGGAATAACTTTTTTCGTTGAAAGCCTTTTGCTGGAATATGCTGGAACTGTAGAATCGGGAACTTGAAACTATAAATTCAGTGCAAAAATTTGATGTGAAATGCTAAAAATGGTTTTGTTTGATGCAAATACAGGTTAATTGCAGGAATTTGGTGCAAAGAACTAGGAGCGGTTATTTCCGGAGCCAAAAGGTATGTTGGTTGCTAAAAGTATTACTCCCAAAGATCTAGATTGGATTTCTAGACCTGATATGGTAGTTAATAGTTATAGTCTTTTTATATTGAGTATGCGAAGTTCTGACTCAGTATCAAAGTTTAAAGAAGGGCGAAAGTATTTAGAGTTTAAAGAAGGGGAAAAAGTATATTTGTTGAAAAGGGTGTCAATATTTCTATAGCTTTTCCTGTGGGTTGGTTTGGATATTAAAGCCTTCCATTGGGTTGGTTTGTCTAAAGTTGATTTGATTATAAATTTTAGCTTTATAATTTGAGATTGAAATGTTTTTTTCATTGTAGGTCTTCAAGTGGAAAGAGAAGATCGGTATTCGTCACTTTTTGTGAAGATGAAGGTTATGATTTGCTACTGCCGGTTGGAACTTAGTCGGTTGGAACTTAGTCGAAGGATTTCTTCTTCTTTTTTTTGTATGAAGACGTTAGGCTATTTTGGAAATATTGACTTCCTTATATGGTCTCTTTTTTTCATTTGAAGTTACTGGTTGTATGGATGCTAAGTTAATACTATGTTACTCCAATCTTGGATGAAATTTTAATTTTTTTTTTTAATGTTATGTTGTGCGTAATTAGGTGAATATATTGTTGTTGGTTTCATAGCAATCAGATACGTTGATCAAGCTTATAACTTTTGTAAAATGCCATAAAAGATTGCCAATTAAAAACGAACTAGACTCTGCCATGAACATGGATAATATAGCGTTCTTACTTCTTACACTGCTATCATCGAGACATACAAAGAACGTTATTAAAAGTTAGAGAACCATACAGCGTTCCTTCACCGCTATAATAGTGTACTAATCGATAGCACTATAAAAACGCAATAAAAATGGAAAATTTTATAACATTCCAAGAACGCTATCAAAAGGTCGAGACTTTTTATAACATCACCTAACACGGCGTTCTTGAAAACGCTATCTATTAAAGTAGTTTAGATAGCGTTTTTCGCATGCTATAATAGGCGATTTTTGTTGTAGCTATTCCGAACTAACCTAGACCACAGACCACAAACCTTGGACCATAGGAAATCCTGAATCCGGCCCCGTTTAGGTGTTCGGTGATAGGGAGCGCGTACGCATCCCTTAACTTTACTTGGCTTTTCTAATTCCCACGATGAGACAATTCTCATTCATCTTAAAAATGAATTTTGTTCATTTTAGGCTCACCAAAATATTCGAACAATTCTTTCATATTTGCAACAGTCCCCCACATGAATGAAATTGGTAGAAACTGACACCGAAGACTCGGAGAGAGAGTACAATGGATCAATCCCGCATAGGATAGGTAGCTTTTGGCTTTGAACCTTCCCTTGTGAAGGCCTATCGGATTTACTGGTTGACTAGTGTGTAGTCCCGCTTTGAACTGTTCTGCCGTTTTTGTGAACTGAGACAATAGGAATCACACAGAACATCACCTAACATAGTTTTGTTCTCACTATCGTGTTCGTTTTGGCCATGAAAACTCTTCCTAGTTCTGCAAGTATTTTCTCAAGAAATTTTGCCAGAATTCTCAAAGAAGCGGCCCCACTTCATACTTACATAGGTGACCTTCTTATAAAGGGTATCCTGTTATACCCCACTCGGGCTTCCAGACGCATAAGAGTCATTAAAAGCAATGCTTAACCTAAAATCATTGACAGGTATCACCATTCCACACCATAGGAATGGGCAGAAGATTTAGTCTCCTCATTGATTGTTCTCGACTACTCGCAAAAGGCAGTCTCATTGAACCTAGATCTTGGGATATCCAGTCAATTAGGTTTGCTACCCCCCCGGTAACTATGAGCGTAATGGATTTAGCCCCATTCCCTTCGATATTTTATCAACTAGCTCTCTCTTTTAACTCTTGTTTAGTGGATCTGCGATGTTGTCCGTTGACTTCCCATAGTCAAAAGTGACAACTTCTTTTGAGAGCAGTTGTCTAATGGTATTGTGTCTATGACCAATATGTCTAGGCTTACCATTATACATGTACAACTCATTTAGTACATCAAACTCCCAATTATCCGAGAAAACTCTAATTGAGATACAACCCCTTCCCCCACATTCTTAGATAAGTGGAGGTTCATGCACAAGGAACCGATATTCATAGCACTGCTATCGTGTGCATAAGTAGATAATCGATGAACACACACAATGATTTTCAATCCCATTCTGCCACTTTTCGCAAAACACCCCCACATTCAATATATTTTATAAGAGGGATTTGGTCCCTACATTCTTTGGGGTTTATCAAGCTTCTCGCATGGTACCTCATCAAGGTATCATATGCAGAGAGAAAAACGTCACTCTCTATATCATCATTTACAGCCTCTTAGGCATGATATATAACTTTTAACAATTCCATATTGATGATGCGAATAAGGTATAGTGGTTTGGTGAACGTTTCCAAGTTAAGCACAAGTTCCACCAAACGGTGATTCATATTTACCACATTGGTCACTACTTAGCACCTTAATCTTTTTGCTAAGTTGATTCTCAACTTCATTCCTACAAAGAATGAGCTTATCCATTGAGGCTTGCTCTCGAGCAAGCATATTTATCAAAATTTTGTGATACTTTTGACAAAAGCATAAGTTACTTATTGTCTCTCCATCACTGTAGATGAAATCCAACCGTTCATTGCTTCTTCCAACTTATTGAAAAGAAGTCTTTGTCATTTCAACCTTCATAACGGCAACCACTTGCCTATCCTTCTCATTCTTTAAATGGGAGGAATATGTTCCCGTAGGAACCACTATTAGTGCACCAAACAGCTATGATCATACCACATTAACACTAGGACAATACCACCACAGGTAATCCCATAGTTGGGCCATTTCCTGATTTCAAACATTATGCCTCATGCATGTATCATATGAATGATCTCAAATCATATTTTGCAAAAAAGTCAAATAAGCTTCTTCTCAATACTACTGGACATGCTTCTCCAATTTTCCATTTGCATGTAAAAATTTAGAGCTCACACATAAGACAATGATCCCAATAACTATCAATCAGGCGTGGTATCCAAACTAAGTTTCTATACAAATAGTAGAAACGAGTTACATTAACATCCAAACATGGGATTCGAATTTTTCGAGTAAACTTGCAAAAGTCGAGTTTCAAGTAAACTTGCGAACAAAATTTACCCTTCCAAAATTAATCTCAGTGAGTGCACCTCTTACACAAAGAGACGGACTAAAACCCACTTTCCTACAATCGAGTGCCACACAATTTCAAAAACCTAATTAGTTGCTCTTGCAATCTTTCCATATAAAGACTGCTATAGAAAATCCATGTGTAAGAGACATCTTCATATCAAGGTATATACCAAGTTATGCATGCTTATATCCATTATACATTGGTAAATCTCAATTTACGCTACTTTGGACAACATCCTACGTGGGGACGCCCAAGAATCTCACTTCCTTCATGTTATAAAATATTAACCATGAAGAAATGTAATAAAGCCGTTATCAAATACTCCAATTAAAAAATAAACGGTCAAATGCAATATTGAACTCTTCCTTCACGACACACATTCATGTATCACAATCAGTGTCCACCCACTACTCGTGGATTTAACCTCACCATGTTCACCTCAAAAACTATTGTTGTGAGGTTGAGACAAGAGGCATCTTCTCAAGACTACCTCGATATCTGTCTTGCACGCCTTCGGCAATGACAAAAGCATTCTTGCGCTCCGCCAAACGCTATCTATCTTGCACGCCTTCGGCAACGATAGAAGTGTTTTTACTCAAAACCTCGCCCAAGTTAAAGAGTTGTGAGATTCAGCATATTCTGCTGCAATCTCCTAAATGTCGTCTCAGTCGACATCTTTCTGGAAAATTAGGATCAAACACCAATTAGTAAACAGATCAAAGTTAGTAGAATCTTGAACCACAAATCAGAGTGTTTGACAATTCAAGTCCAGGAATAGAGAAAACCAATCAGATTGTGTGTTTCCCAAAACTTGATCACGTAACTCACTGTATTATCACGATCAAAACTAAAAAATGTTAGTCCTTATCATAAGGTTAACAAATGCCTTTGCCAAGTCAATAGTAAAATATTACTAGATGATCAAATAGAATAGTCGATCTACTGAATTGAAAAGATACAATACATTAGCCAATAAGAAATTGTTGTACTGACTTTCAACCCAATGATTAGTCACAATTTACCAAACTTACATTAATTCAGAAACAGATTTGGAAACCAAGTAACCCACGGTTTTGATTAAGAATTAGTCTAAGGCTATGTTTGATAAAACTGAAAACTGAAAGCTGAAAGCTGAAAATTAAGTACTGAAAACTGAATGCTTAATTTTTTAAGCTGAAAAGCTGTTTGATAAAACAAATTAAGCACTGAATTAAAATTTTTTTTTTTTTGGGTTTTAATTGTCTCTTAATTTTATTAATGGTCATCATGTATTTGTGGTAGTGGTGGAGTGGTGATTAGGAGGTGGTGAGGGTGGTGGCGAGGTGGCGGTGGCAGTGGAGTAATGGTGGTGGTGGAATGATGGTGAGTTGTGGTGGCAGTAGAGTAATAGTGGTGCAATGTTGGTGGTGTAATGGTGGTGGTGTAATGGTTATGGCGTGGTAGTGGTTGTGGTGGGCAGGGTGGAATGCTAGTGGTGGTGGTGAAGTGATGGCGGTGGAATGGCAATAGTAGTGGTGGTATATGGGTAACGGTGATAGTGGTGGTGGCGGTGTGGCAGTGATGGTGGTGGTAGTTGTGGTGGTAGCAGCATGGCGACAGTGCAATGATGGTGGTGGTGGTGGTTGTGGTGGAAGCCACCGGTGCAATGGTGGTGGTTGTGGTGTGGTGGTGTGGCAGTGGTGGTGGTAGCGGCATGGCGGCAGTGCAATGGTGGTGGTGGTGGTTGTGGTGATAGCCATCGGTGCAATGGTGGTGGTTGTGGTGTGGTGGTGGTGGTGGCGGCGGTGTGGTGGTAGCGGCATGGCGGCAGTGCAATGGTGGTGGTGGTAGCCACCGGTGCAACGGTAGTGGTTGTGGTGTGGTGGTGGTGGTGCTTGTGGTGGTGGTGGTGGTGTGGCAGTGGTGGTGGTGGCGGTGTGGTGGTAGCAGCATGGCGGCAGTGCAATGGTGGTGGTGGTGGTGGTGGTTGTGGTGGTGGTGGTGGTGGTGGTTGTGGTGGTGGTGGTGGTGGTAGCCACCGGTGCAATGGTGGTGGTTGTGGTGTGGTGGTGGTGGTGGCAGTGTGGCAATGGTGGTGGTGGTAGTTGTGGTGGTAGCGACATGGCGGCAGTGGCGGTGTAATGGTGGTGGTTGTGGTGGTAGCGGCATGGCGGTGGCGGCAGTGCAATGGTGGTGGTTGTGGTGGTGGCGGCGGCGTGGCAGTGGTGGTGGTGGTTGTGATGGTGGTGGTGTAATGGTGGTGGTGGTGACAGCGGCGGCGGAGGTGTGATGGTTGATTGTAAGCACATAGGAATTCAGCAAGAATTAAGTAGCTCAAAGCTACTTAATTTTTATCAATTTTTTAGCCTACATTTTAAGTGGTACTTAATCTGTTAAGTAACATAAAATGTGGTTATCAAACCTACTTAATGACTTATTACTTAATTGATTCAGTTTTAAGTGCTGAATCTGTGTTATCAAACAAGGCCTAAATTAACATATGTGCTCTTGAATATCCAAAATCCAGTAACATAAAGCTCTCACTGGTCCATGTAACCAGTTTCTCCAGACATGAAATTTCAGAAACATAACTGCTTTTGATGCGAAAACTATTTCCACAAAATTGTTTTCCAATAATGAGTTTGCTTTAAGATTGTAGGAAAACAGTACCGGAAAAATAGTAATCAACAATTTTATTTTTGGAAAATGAGAACCCGAAATTACATAATAACGAAATTAAAAACGAATCTGGAAAGGAACGAAATTACCAAGCTGAGGCCCGTGTTTCACACGGTTTCCTTAAAGCAAATTCACCACCCCACTTAGGGTGTTTGGGGTTTTAATCGGCATCTGCTTCCCAGGATACAGTGGCTTCAAACGACCAACGGTAACACCTACCAGATCGCTTTGTCGAACGAACAAGTGTTTGTTCTCTCTCCCACTAGAAACCAAGAAGTATTTTTGGTGTGGCTGTGGAGTGTTTTTCGTGTCAAAAAAAAAAACATTAGAGGAAGCACCAATATATACATCCATGGGGAAACACTCCATCTGCAGGGCATTGAATGAGAGTAATTGATACCATCAATTCACCCATAAAGCAGCAATAACCGTGGCCCATTATTCCTACAATTGATGGAAAATATTGGGAATTAAACATGGATTATTCACCCCAAGTAACTGATGGGGAATGAAATCCTATACAACCAAAGCTGAAGACTTTCCATCTACGTGTAATCCAAGCCCAAGTTCAAGCCCAATTCAATTCCAAACTAACCTAGACTAGACCACATGCCACAGACCTTGGACCACAGGAAATCCTGAGTCCGGCCCCGGCCCCGTTTAGGTGTTCGGTGATAGCGAGCGCGCACGCATCCCTTAACTTTACTTGGCTTTTCTAAATCCCACAATGAGAAAATTCTCATCCATCTTAAAAATGAATTCCGTTCATATTTAGGCTCACAAAAATATTCGAACAATTCTTTCATTTTTCCAACATGAAAAACATGTGGATTGCTATTGGTTTGGAGGCTGGGAAGATTTTTGATTGGATATGCAATTGGGTGTTTTGGATAATTATGGTGCACGGAAATCAAACAAGTAGACTGCACGATTTTGTATTGTTGTTCTAGTTCTCTATATAAAGGTGTTGTATGAGTGCATTCAAAGTGTGGGAAAATAAAAGAGAAAAAGAGAGTGATACAGAAGTGGGAATTCCCTTTGGGGGATTTCCCCCCACCAATAAAGTAGCATGTGTGTAGTCAGAGAGTGAAATATGTATGTATATTAGTGTGACAGATTAATGATGAGTTGTGATTTGTGTGGAATTCTCTTATTTTCCCAACAAATCCCCCACACACCTACAAAACAAGAACATACTTTGAGCACCAAGAACCCTTCTAGTTTACCGCATAGTAGTAGAGAGTGCTTTATAAACAATTCCACCAATTTTGAAGCAGGATTACTTGATCCCTTTCAAGCCAACCTTCTCATATTTTCTTTTAGCTCATCAGTTGCCACCTAATAGCCTAAAATGCATAGTGTATCCACAAGTTCTTGTAGAGTGCTGCCAAAAAAATTGAAGGAAAAAGAAATGACCTAATCAATAGAAACAATCAAATAAAAATAAATGTGTTTTGAAAAGTTAGTGGATACAAGAGCTTAATAAGTGTGTGTCTTGTAGAGTCCTTAATAAGTGTGTTTTTTGAAAAGTTAGTGGATACATCTTCTGCTTTGCCCTTAGAAGGAAATTCATTTTTGAAAAGTTAGTACGTACGTATTATTATATTGATAAGGATAAGTAGTGAAAAGTAGATGTAAAAGTTGGTGTGGGACAAAATAAGTTGTAATTACGAGGCAACACACTTAAAAAGTGACAGAGGGAGCATATCCAATCAAAAAAGGACTTAAAAATACATAAGCCAATAAGAAAATATTCGGGAATAATAATGACACCAATAATAGTTTAATTGACATGCATATAACTGCTCATATGAACCTACTAAGCAAAAAAAAAAAAGTAACTATCATCTAGAGCAATAGTTATGTTAACTGAAAGGCTTTATTATGTGCTTGTAACTACCAACACCACATTCTTCAAATCATGTTCCAATTTAATCAGCCCGGACCCTATTTTCATTGCAAAGTCAACCCTCAACAAAGTGCAGTAGCATCCACAACTTCAACTAAACATTTGAACACAAACTTTTCAGAACAAATAGCTATGTAATTCCAATTATGTTTGCTTACAAAAATCCCAATGCCAGCACATTTGAATTTAATTAGGATCCAGACTGCTATCAACGGTAAACTTATAAACATCACCTTGAGAAAGATCCGAGTTCACTACAGTGTCACACTGACTTACGACACCTTACCAGTACCATTATTGTAGAACACTCTAGTACTTCCACATGTTCATTTCTTTTTAGGTATCCTTCCATGTTTCTCATGGCCGAACCTTCAAACTCACTACACACATTAAGACACAGAAGTATTTCTCTAGCTGAGTCAAAAAGATCTTGTAAACAAAACACAGCACAATCCTGACCCATACCATAGTTCCACACCAGTAGCACTCTCTTTGTGCGTGTTCCACTATTTTCTCCTCTTCCATCCCGTTGAAAAGTAAGCTTGATTAAGAATTAAAAACATGTGGATTGCTATTGGTTTGGAGGCTGGGAATATTTTTTATTGGATATGCAATTGGGAGTTTTGGATAACTATGGTGCACGGAAGTCAAAGAAGTAGACTACACGTTTTTGTATTGTGGTTCTAGTTTTCTGTATAAAGGTGTTGTATGAGTGCATTCAAAGTGTGGGAAAATAAAAGAGAAAAAAGATACGAAAAAGGCCAAGTGATACAGAAGTGGGAATCCCCTTTGGGGGATTTCCCCCCACCAATAAAGTAGCATGTGTGTAGTCAGAGAGTGAAATATGTATGTGTATTAGTGTGACATATTAATGATGAGTTGTGATTTGTGCGCAATTCTCGTATTTTCCCAACTCATTCCCCACACACCTACAAAACAAGAACATACTTTGAGCACCAAGAACCCAGCTAGTTTACCGCATAGCAGTTGAGAGTGCTTTATATACAATTCCACCAATTTTGAAGCAGGATCACTTGATCTCTTTCCAGCCAACCTTCTCATATTTTCTTTTAGCTCATCGGTTGCCACCTAATAGCCTAAACTGCACAGTGTATCCTCAAGCTCTTGTAGAGTGCTGCCAAAAAAATTGAAGGAAAAAGAAATGACCTAATTAATAGAAACAATCAAATAAATAGGTTATTTTCTAATCCAGAGATAATGGATCAAAATTAGAAACACTAATAGGAGATTTTTCTTGAGGGTGCCGTAGAGATATTTTTTGATCTGTTTGTTCAATTAGTAACTGCTATATTGAGACAATGACAAATAAGTATATGGCATCCGCCAACCATTTTTCATAGAAGAAATTAAAGCGAGTAGAAAACGAAAACCCTTGCACCCCCAAAATATGTCGACAGCAATTTAAAGGCAATTTAGGAATACTAAACGATATAAACAAGTATGGCGGTTTGGTGCTATGGCATATATGTGGAAATTATGTCTTCACACTTCGATTCAAAGAAAGAAACCCTTAAATTATATGCACTAGAGAGAAGAATTTTCTTTTGCTTGATCTCACTACAGTTTGTATGACTTTCTAGACAAAATAGATTACATGTGTTACATGTATAGGACGATATAGACATAGATTTAGTGAGATCCATGTAAAATCGACTCGAGGAAATACCAAGCATGCTTGTTTTGAAGAGGTAGTCAATTTAATAATTCTGATATGCATCCTAGACTTTGAGGTTAATAATGCAAATAAGTTCAGGACGAATCTAGTTACTATCATTAAATATAGGAAACCATCAGCCAAGCATTGTATATGGGTTCAATGTTTGCTATGAAAGAAATAGCCCATAAAGTGAGGTCAAGCCTTTTATTGAATAAAAAACAAAGGGTATAACGTCATTCACGATGGTTCATACAACCATCATTCGTGTTGTTTTAGTTTTAATTTTCCCTCTAATTCCAGTTCTTGTGAAATATACCCCCACTCTTCGGCCACTTTCTCGGTGCCCAGAACTCTAGATGACCCTTTGCTCGATCTTTATTAATCTATCATCTGTGCAGCGCAATTTTAAAATAGGTAAAGCCAAATTTTTCTTCTTTGAACCACCAACCATCCAAGTGTAAGCCCTCCGGATTTCCATAGGCAAACTCATCCACCAATTTCCTTTCGTGGGTAACCTACTTTTGCTTCTTCTTGGTTTGCTCTTTACCAAATAAAGTGACCGTATATATAGCTTGGATATGCAAACTTATCACGAATCAACGGTAGCTACCACTCGTCCTTATCGCAGCCTAATCAAGGTTTAAGCAAGATGATGAAGAATCAATATAGAGCTTCACCCCTACTTAGACTCTATTAATCTTTGGTTAGCATGTTCTATTGCTCTGCTTTAAAAAATGAAGCAGAACGTACTATTTATCTTTGAATCACAAAAACATAAATCTCTTTTTTTTCATATTTTTTTAAGGACAATTTGAGTAAAAATGTTTTCTTTTATTACCATCTCTATAATTGTCTGCCTTGTTTCAATGTTCTTATTTTTGGCCAATCTTCATTTTAAGCTTATCTAAGTGACATCGTCTTCATGCAACTAAGCCCTAAGTTCATCAGGAAACAGTAGCTACAGCAGCACATGGATTTTCTTCGTTGTCTCAAGAATGAAACTAATCTAAAAAACCAATACAGGCATGATCGTCTTACAACTTGAAATTTGTCAGAAGACCTTTTTTACTTGCCAAAGAAGAATATATGTTTCGCTTTACAAAGGCAAAAGATATCACACTTTCGAAACAAACCAGTAAATCCCACATATAGTTCTAGCTTAAAATTTCATGGCAATCATGTATTCTCGGTAATTTAGGAAGGGAAAAAGATCGAGCATATCAAACAGAAGAGTAAAACTCGCAAGTTGCACAAAATGTAAATATTCATGTAATGCCAGATCTTTAAGTTTTGAACCAAACAAAACCAAAGGTGCAACTCTGGTTGACCAATCTCAAACGTTTCTTGTGATACTTGTCCATGCTTTTTCCATGTCTTGAACCCAAAGAAGAAGAAAAAAGTATAGACTTTTCCGCTTCAATTTGCTTTCCATTCCAGGCGTTACCTTTTCCGCTTCCCCTACCCATTGAACTTAAGAGTCGATTTAGTTTCTAAGTGTTTTCTTAATTCCTAGTCAAAGTGTCTTTTAAGATTCTAGTCAACGTCTTTAATTTCTGGTCTAAGCATTTATTATGTGTCTTATTTATCTAGTAAGTTGTGTCTTTGATTTAAATAGTGGTCTATTTATTTGAAAGGTTTGTGTTGGAAATTGTCTAGCTTTTAATTTTAGTTTTGAAGAGTCATCTTATGAAATGCCTATTTATAGGCCATCTAATGAAATGAAAGTTAAAGAGTTTGAGATTATCAAAATATTGTGCAAGTGTGTCTTGCTTGAAGTGAGTGATTCCTCAAGCGTGTGGCTTGGTTGGGTGGAGTGGCATCTGCGATTAGTAGTGTCGAGTGGCATCCGCTACCCCTAGTTGAGTGGCATCCTGGGACTATCCTAACCCTTGTGGGATCTGGCCTGCATCAAATTGGTATCAGAGCAGTGATCCTGTCCTGCTGAGTTTTCGTTCTTTCGCACATCGAGATGTTGTGCTTGAATGAAAGACCGAGGAAAGATCATGCGTTGGAGATTTTCTCCGATGAAGATTCATCTTTTCAACAACAAGAAGTGGATTGGACTTTACCTCCAATCTATGATAACTTGATGCCAGATTTTGTAGATGGTTTGGAAGAAAAGTAAAATGGATAAAAGGATAGTCACTCACCACCCAAATAGAAACGCCAACGGGATACAGATTATCACCACCCGAGGTGTCTAAAAAGGGATACAGAGCGAAGGGGTCGTTCACCACTCTAAGGAATTCTCCTAGAGATACAAAAACGAATACAAGAAGATAAACTTCTCACAAGCCAAAGGCTAATTTAACTTAACTCAACTCTCTGCCTGTTTCATTCATGTTCAAAGACTTATATAGGCTTCTTGGAACATCCTTCCAAGCATAGGTAAAAAGCACTTGTATTTTCAAGAAGATAAAAATTAATAAGACCTAAGACTTTGACTACTAAAAACTAGGACGACTCATAAATAATCCTCTAGAACTTAAAAGACACATAGAGAAATGAAAAGACAAAAGAAGTCTAAAAACTCATAAAAAGATATTGACCACATTTTAATTTCATATTAACCCTTGTTGTCTTCAATTTGCACATATTTTGAAGCGATGTGTTGGACACTTCAGTGTCATACTCCCCTGATTGGAAAAGATTCGCCCTCGAATCTTCGCCGTCTTCTTTGCCATTGCATTCATTCCTTTTTTTCCTTTTCTTCCACAAAACTTCTACTTTACCTTGCACATCAAAAATCTCATTAACAATATTGAGCTCATAACTTTTGGTTGAAAGTGCACCAATTCCTCCACTTTCCAAATCCATTTTGAAGCTACATTCGAATTCTCGAATGACTCCATAAGTCCTAAAAACATTGGTACGGTGTTTTAGAACTGATTCATCAATTCACTCCCAATCATCAACTTTCCGTTTCTTCGAGTTTAAAGCTGGACTTGACGGGACAATTTGGTTGGGGTTGCAAGTGGTTAAACATTTCAGCTCTTCTGTTCTAACTTCCTCTTCCGGATCTTCATCATAGATAGGAGGCTTAGACCAATCAATTGTGGTCTCCATAGTTGCTGCCACTAGAATTTTGATATGTTTGAAATTTGACTCCTCCCTCCAATCCAAATCTTCATTTTTCTGTTTGGTAAAATCCAACGTTGACTTTGACGCAGAGTCTTGAACCTTTTCAGTAGAACCATGCTTCTTTGGAACAATTAAGAGCCCATTCTCAGCGTATTCATCATATATTGGCGGCTTGGACCAATCAACTTCAATTTCCCATTCACTTTTTTGTGTTGGTAAATGACCACGCAATTTCTTCACTTGAATCACGGTGATTACCACTGCCATAAGGCTCACGGTGATTACCACTGCCATAAGGCTCACGGTCCTTGAGACTATCACCAAAATGTTGAACTTGTCTTCTTAACCCTTCTACTTCAACACGGCAATCATTGCCTTCGCGAATTTTTTGATTTGTTACTAGCCATGGAACCCAAGAACTCTGATACCAAAACTGATGCCGGATTTTGTAGACGGGATGGAAGAAAAGTAAAAAGGATAAAAGGATAGTCGCTCACCACCCAATTAGAAATGCCAACGGGATACAGATTATCACCACCCGAGGTGTCTAAAAAGGGATACATGGTGTAGGGGTCGCTCACCACTCTAAGGAATCCTCCTAGAGATACAGAAACGAATACAAGAAGATAAACTACTCACAAGCCAAAGGCTAATTTAACTTAACTCTCTACCTGCTTCATTCATGTTCAAAGACTTATATAGGCCTCTTGGAACATCCCTCCAAGCATAGGTAAAAAGCACTTGTATTTTCAAGACGATAAAAATTAATAAGACCTAAGACTTTGACTACTAAAAACTGGGAAGACTCATAAATAATCCTCTAGAACTTAAAAGACACAGAGAGAAACGAAAAGACAAAAGAAGTCTAAAAACTCATAAAAAGATATTGACCGCATTTTAATTTCATAGTAATCCTTGTTGTCTTCAACTTGCACATATTTTGAAGCAATGTGTTGGACACTCTGGTGTCATAACTATACTGAGGATGGATTCTTAATCAACAACGAGAATCGAAATTTTGCTTCTATTGTTTCCCAATATTTCGTGCCAGGTAAAGCTTCAAGTGTGGAGTTTGTCCTTCTCATGACCTATTAGCTAGTTGTTTATCGAATAAGTTCAATTTGAAGATTTTTAATCAAGAATTAGAATGCTCAAAGGGAAGATGGCAATCATAGATCAAACTCAATTTTTGTTGCAAGACAAAAGTTCGAGCAATCATCCCTCATCTCAAAATACGAGGACGAATTTTCTCTAACCAGGGGAGTATGATGCAGGAGCATTTCTTGATCTACGCAGAAGTGTATTTTGCAGCCATTGTGGGAGACTTAAGAGTCGATTTACTCCCTCCGTCCCTTTTTTTTAGTGTTAAGATTTTCATTTTGGGTTGTCCCTGAATAAGTGAATGCTTTGAAAAGTTAATGGGTAAAAGTTCATTTTAAAAAGTTAGTGGGTAAAGAGTTAATGAGTAAAAGTGAAGGATAATTTTGGAAAGTAGAGGTAAAATTGATGTAAAAAGTGAAAAGTAAAGGAAAAAGTTGATTTGAAAAGTGTAATGATGATGTTTTTTTTAATAAGTTGGATTTACGAAGTAACACACTTAATAGGGACGGAGGGAAGTGTTTTCTTAATTCCTAGTCAAAGTGTCTTTTAAGATTCTAGTCAATGTCTTTAATTTCTGGTCTTAAGTATTTATTATGTGTCTTATCTATCTAGTAAGTTGTTTCTTTAATTTTAATAATGGTCTAGGTATTTAAAAGGTTTGTGTTGGAAATTGTCTAGCATTGAATTTTAATTTTGAAGAGTCATCTTATGTGATGCCTATTTATAGCCCATCTAAGAGCATCTCTAATGGACTACCTAAAAAATATTTGCTAAAGTGTACACCTAAGCACATGTGAGGCCCTATTTTGTGTGCTAAGAACTTAGTTAGCTAGCTAATGAAGAATGCACTTTAGTGGACTACCTATATGTATACCCATTAAGTCTTTCCTTTCTGTCCTTAAAGTTATTCTCTCTCTCTCTCTCTCTCTCTCTCTCTCTCTCTCTCTCTCTCTCTCTCTCTCTCTCTCTCTCTCTCTCTCTCTCCCCAAATTTAGGTAATGACTTGGGGCACTTTAGGGAGTGAGGGGTGACACCTAGGATTTTAGGGAGTCATTTTTTGTCCACTAGAGACCATTTTTTGAGTTTTTCTTAGCTAACTAGTTAGAGCACTTTAGGATACTCTTTTAGGTAGTCCACTAGAGATGCCCTAATGAAATGAAAGAGTTTGAGATTATTAAAATATTGTGCACGTGTGTCTTGCTCGGAGTGAGAAATTCCTCCTATAATCAAGCGTGATGCTTGGTCGCATCGAGTGGCATCCGAGATTAGTAGCGTTGAGTGGCATTCGCTACCCCCGGTTGAGTGGCATCCCGGGACTATCCTAACCCTTGTGGGCTCCAGCCTGCATTAGTGCATAGCATTGACACCTTACCTTGTGTGTTCGCCAGAATTTACATCTTTCAATCAACGCCAAGTAGGCACAACCTAATGTGAATGGGAAGTAATTTATAGTGCTACACCAGTCAAAAGTACTTCCATGGCAAGCATCTACTAAAAAATCCTCCTTATCTGGAAGCATCTACTAAAAAATCCTCCTTACATGATATAAATCCTCCTTATGTGGAAGCATCTACTAAAAAATCCATGGCAAAAGTACTTCCAAATTCCAATTGGCCAGATACTTGTAGAACTACTAAAAGTCAATAAACATGATCAGGGAGTCGCACGGTGAGCACAAAGCAAACTATTCTTTTGCCTTTTACTAAATAAACATGATCAGGAACAGTTTCTTGGCAATGTTTTTGTAAATGGATTTAAAGAAGTAACCTAAAGAACTTCTTCGGTGCTTTGAAGTAAACAATTTACTTGCCTTGCTAATAGAAAAAAAAGGCATTCTCAAGAAAACCATTTGGTCATTCAAGTTGGAAGCAATTCAGAATATAGATTGTACACTGGGTTATTTTGTATCTCAGAGGCAATTCTTGAAGACAGCGGCTAACAACAAGAGAGTCTCGTCCCATAATGACCTTCCTCTTGTGCGGTCTCAACTTGGCAAGGTTAATGGATTGAGACAAATCCTTACCACCTTCGTCTAGCTTCTCGTTATTAGCAACTGCCACAAATACATCAGGAAGAGGACGAGGGGACCATACACATATAATGTATATATGTGCGTGCGCGTGCGTACGCGTATGTGATGTGGGATTCATTTATGATCGGTGGACGGCAAAGATGAGACTGTAGTGCAGAAGCGGTGAGTGGATTTACAATTGCAAATCTCATAAGATGGGATATGGGATGTTGGGCGACAGAGATAGTGGCGTTGGTGGCCGGCTTAGATGGAATTCATATAAGACGACAAAACGACACTAGAAAACTCTTTTCGGAAAACACACTTTTAGTGTCATTTTGGTCATCTAATTATGTAAAGTTGTAAACGTTCTTCAATTTCGGCTTTGCTTTTATACTTTTCGATTCTCCCGTCGAGCGAATAATGTCATATGATAATTATACCCAAATCTAGTAAAATTAGCGTGAGAGAACAACCCAAAAACCGTGCCAAAAGGTTAGTGCAAGGGGGCCTAAGTATCACTTTCGTCCTTATTGAGTTATTGTTCTGATTTTATAGTTAATTTATTAGATTTGACTCCAAAATGGTCCGACTTGTATTAAAACTACAAAAATTCTACAACCACACAAAGGCATACACACTGGCATGTTTAGTGGGTCCCATAAACACTGCAAGATGTGGACCATTTGGTGTGCGCAGGACCCACTAAACATTTGTGTGTAAATTTTGTGGTGTTGTAGCAAAGTTCTTAAAATTATCCTCTTTAAAAATGGCTTTGCATCCCCAACAGTCTCCCTAAATTTTTCTCTAAAAAAAGTCATGCAGAGTGCACATTTTTCAATTTACAAATCCACGTCTCCAACAATCCTCTCCATTACCCTCCCTATTTTTAATATAATATGATATATGAGAAAAAAGTAGGAGAGAGAGAATTAAAAAAAAAAAAAAAGGGAAAGGAGGCAGATAGAGGGAGAGAGAGAGTGAGAGAAAGAATAAAAAAATGAGTAGGTAGTGAATAGTGGCGGGGGATTTTAGGGAGAAACTGTAGCATTTTGTATTTTAGGGAGGGGTTTAGGGAGTCTCTTGGAGCTTAATTTTGGGGGTTGGCTCCCTAAAATAGAGATGGGAGGCGTTTAGGGAGCCTTGTTGCACTTGCCCTTAGTACTCGAAGGAGACTGAGTTTCTAGCTCAGTTGGTCATGTACGTTAAGCATTGGGAGATTGCGGGTTCCACCTAATAGCACAACATCAACAACTTGACTAACCGAGTTTAAAAAATAAAAAATTAAATTAAATTCTAACTTAACAAACATACTACCCCACCATTCTATTGTCAAACCAAAAAAAAATGTACTAGAAGGAAGAAATGTAAATTTTCCCCTACAATTCCAAACATTAGAAACGGACACTTAAAACAAACTCAGAGATAAAAAGTTAAACAACTCTAGCCAATTAGAGAATTTCTAGCCCTTACTCAACTTCTTACTCAAATTTTGCGAAGACTTTGAGGAAAACTTCACTTGGTACGAAGTAATCCAAGGCACTAACACAAATACATGCACAAATCAGAGTAAAAGCTTCATTAATAGCATAGTTATAAATTGTGAAGACCAAAACAAGGCTTTAAAAATCTTGAGTATGAACTTGAGGCTCCCTTGATTTGATGAAAATTTGAATAAATTTCAATCTGATAATTGGATGTTCTTGCTATAGTGGATTGTTCATAGGGTTTCAATCATCTAACCTTTGCTTGTCCAAATTAACTCAAATTGCGAAGCCATTCACCATCATCTAACTAGTTTCCAAGTGTACGTATTGTGACAGTTTTTCCATTCGAATACTCTACTTTCTATACTTTTTAGTTCTTTACCCTAGAAGACCTCAGTTTAGAACACTTCAACTAAAACCTACACAAAATCAAGTACTTAAGACTTATTCTTCAGGTTAAAGCCATAAAGTACAACCAAAGAGCACATTAGACTTATTCTAACTTTCTAAATAGCATCAAGTTGAAATCCAGGCACAATTGAACAGCCCCAAAACTACTAAAGTCCAAGCTAAAATCACTAAGAAGCCAAGTACTTAAAATGGACAATGTAAAAAGTCTAGCTTTGCTTCAACATGTCATAAAGGTCCTGCAATATTCCGAATTATCCACACACAAAAAAAAAAGGAGAAAGGTCCTGCAGAGCTATACCAAAATGGCGACTTCTCCTTCTTGAAGCAGAGCATCAAACAAGACCTGGTTATTTCTTCTCCTCAAAAAAGTTTCCACATCTCGGGATCTGCAAATCTGAATTTTGGATAAGATCGAAAAGTCAAGAGTATTAAGACTAATTGTTATGATAGCTAAAACAATTAGATAAATAAGGATTTGTCTTTCAAATGGAGGTCTCCTTCAATTTAAGACATAGGATGAAACGTTGAGAACGAAGTTTTCATACAAGTAAATAATTCGAAAGATTAGCCTTTTTATTTAGCACTGCCCCCATCATACAACTTCGTAGCAGAACGTAAAAAGAATTAAATCCATCATATCGTACTCCATATTTTATGAGTCATGCTAGGTGAGTTGATAATATCTAACTGAAATTTCCAAGTAGTGCTGCCAAAAGGAGTGGCTTCTGTACGAATAAAGTTTGGTTGCAGATACAGTAGCAGCTTCCAAGGGTATCATCAAACACATGCATAGAATATGATGGCGGTATTTACCCCCAAAAAGAAATGATGGCAGCACACCCGTACATAAATATTCACGTTGACACATCTGCGTATGATTAGTCTATATAGACAAGAAACAATAAGCATGAATTTCTTATTGTCATTTAACATGACCAAAAAACTCAACCTAAACAAGAACAAAACCAGGGACCGAAGTTTTCCCCATTAAAAATCATGAAGGCGAATAAAATGAAATTGTTAGGTAGATGAATCAAAATGGAAGTAGACGGAATCAAGGATACATGTTGGAGTTATCACGTTTGCATGACAATGATAAGTGAATTCATAAATTCCACCACAATATTGAACATGTAAAACATAAACCTAAGGGCATAAATTAGGAAGACATGTAGCAATGATACTTGTAACTAATGATTTGCTTTCAAAAATGCCAAACAACAGCAAGGTTGTAATAGGTGAAACTGATTCACGATCTCATGAGTGCTTGCTACCTCACGGCTTTTGAGAATCAGCTGAACCCTTGGACACTCTTATCAAATACATTCATGCCTTGTCACTTGAAGGGAGAAATTTCCAAATAAAGCTAAAAGTTCAAACTCAATTAGGGGATCAAAAATTTTATTTCCAAAACATACCACGCAGGAATGGGCCAAGTAGGCCAATAAATTCACATAACAACCATATCCCAACACTAATGCAACACAATCTGCAAGTAATCTTCACGTAATTTTCAAGTAACAAATGCATAGACTTGGTGATTTTCAAACTACACAATCCCACCCATGTTTTGTTCGCCAAAATATGCTCAACAATCAACATACGCTAGTAAAGTGAAGAAAGGGGAACATTGTCAAAAATAAGATGAGTAAAAGAAAGGAAAAGATAAAGATAAAGGAGATGTTTTAAACCTTAACCCACTGGAGCAGCTTTTAATGAATCAATTGTCTACAACAACTAGCCACGAAAATCAATTTTCCCATTACAAGCTTTCAGGAAGATATCTTCTCCACTCAAGAAATCCACAATGCTCAAGTATTAATTCTTGAAGGGAAGTCCATAGTTTATACTACTCTCATGGTAAATACCCATCACTGGATGGATGGTGCACATTTTTTCATAGTAAATACCCCATCATTGGATGGATGGTGCATATAAAAAGGTCTTAGGTTTAGAAGCCACTGTCTGAGGAGTAAGTCACAATGGCCATGTTTTTCTGTCCACCAGAACAAGCGTAACCAAGAACTCTACATTTGCTCTCCCAGTTATAACTAACTACCAATCAACTTTTAGCACTATTAATCCTTGTGTGTTATAAAGTTGACTTATTTTCTCTGCTATTTGCATGTCCAAGACTCCAGAGCAAAGTATCTATATTTGGCAAGATGACATCATGAGCAATCATACTAAAACTCAGTTTTCTGAAAACAGACAAATAGAAACAACAATCGTTTTCGCAAGAAAATCCTACTAACCATTAACTCATCCGGAAAAATAGCATGTAATCTGTGAGCTTGTGCACCACCTCTCCAACAAGTGTGGAGAGAATTTTCATTGGTTCAAATATGCAAGTGGAGAAAATAGAAAACCTACAATAGTAGAAGAACCAAATCAAGTTGTTGAACACAAGAGTACAACTAATTAACAAGCTTATCAACAACACCCATGTAGGACAAAGATGCAATGGAGGAAATTGCAAATAACTCTGGCAAATACAAGAGCTTTATTGCAATTTGCACGCAACTTGGGTAGTAACGCTACGAGGAGAGGAAGACCCAAATTGACATTAGATGTTGTATTGCGCAAGGATATGAGTATACTAAGTCTAAGTGAACATGTAGCCCTTAAAAGAGCTCAATAAAAAATAAATAAATAAAGAGGATTCAGGTGGCCTACCCTAATTGATTGGGCCATAAGGCTCGGTTCGGTTCGGATTGGTTTGCAAGTGACTTCTACTCAAAATGACACAATTATCTGGGTTTCGAAATAAGTACCTCATAGTTTCTCCATTTGCAACATCTCTAAGTGAAACCAAACTAGAAACATGAATAATCCCATGGAACATCGACGTGATGCCGAGCAAAAAATAAAAAACAAAAATCAATGTGATTCCGTAAATCTGAACGTCCTCATATAATGTTCAAACTTAGGATCATAAAGAAAAAGAGCATCTCAAGTAAATGACATCAAGATGTTTCCATTCTCAAAAACCGTCATCAGCTCATAATAATCAATCAAACACTTAAAGGCAATGCTCATTTTCAGAAGGAAAAGTCTTTACCCCAGAATTCCTCGACCCCCTAGTCCTTAAGCACCCATATTGCAATATGCTCGCCGTCATAATAAAAAATCACAGAACGAGAGGCAACCTCATAGCATTCCAACTCACATGTGACCTGACTATACATTTTCAACCGGCTAAACCCAGAAGGTTAGGGTACTCCAGTCGAACAACAAATTAAGTCTGAGCAACCAAAGCCCAAAGCAACCAATGAATAGCCCCGTTGAGGAACGCATTAAACAAGATGTTTTGAAAACTGCCAGGGACTTTCCCAATGCTTCTCCATGACCCTTCACCAAGGGAATATATTTCCCCCTCTCGACAGTTTCTTTACCCATTTAGACCACTCCGAGGATTGATAGCCTAGCTGTGAAAGAACCTTAGCACCTTGTACTGGTTAGTCTACGGACAAAAACCCAAAGCCAAGGCATTAATGCCGCACATTTTCATTGGAGTGCATTTCGGAAAGGTAATAACTCACCCAAAATCCAACTGCAAACATAGACGGGACAAGCACTTTTCAGCTGCTTTATAGATATATATTCCAAATTTGCACTTGGTTCGCTATGTAAATCCATCCTTACTACAATTCGTTTAATGTTTTCTTGATTTTTTGGTGAATGAGACTCGCAATAGCAATACCGACTACAAACATTCTTCAATGACATGCCAAACTTAGCTTTGAGGTTCATGGTGGAAGAATTATGGCTCCGTGTGTTTGACTGGACGTAAGCATTGGATTGGACTATATATTCGATGGGCAATCCTTCAAAGAAAATCTTAAACTCTCAAATCAATTCTTCAAATCCATATGTAGATTGAGGCTAACCAAATACAAATAAACATGAAACAACAAGGTGAAATATATGGAAATCTTGAAAGTAATTAAACATTTGGTCTTGAAAAAACATAATTAGAGCCAATAGGTTAGTACCTTGAGTTGATGATTTTTACATTTCCATTCATACAGCTCCAGGGAGAGGGAGGAAGCTTGGTACATCAGCAATTGATTCTTCCCAAAAGCCAACACCACGATAGCTCAGTCTTTGAAAGACTTCTGTTACCGGATCATAAGACACAAGGGCTTTTCCTTTGACAATCATCAATACTCTTCCATCTTCCAAAGTCTTAACTGGTTTTAGGTCTAGACCCAGAGGCAGTGGTCGTTCTATAGTCCATGCTATATCCCAGGAGACAATATTTCCATAATCCTTCATCAACCATATGTTGACAGGCAATGGAGGTTTTTGCTCATCACTAATGTACAAACAGTTATCCACAACTCCAAGATGGAAACGCCCCAGAGGCATCTCTGCTATTTGACAAGGCACGGTTGAGAGGGTTCCACACTGCTCTTTCTCTATGTTGAAATAGCACAGCAACAACTTCGAATCTTTCCAGCCTATCCAGTGAAGAGCTCCATTCAAAAAAACGAAATTGCGACGATGAGGGATTGGTTGTCCAGTGTTTCCAAGGGTCCTCCATTCGTCATCAACCCCAAGTGTATAGACACAGCAGTCCAATCTCAATCCAAATGGCTCGGCAGTAAATTTTACCACCTTGAAAAGGTCGTTCGATCGGCAATACCCAAGCCCATATCCAAACCGAAAGCCAAGGTTTTCATTTATAGCAAGCTTGTTCTCAAATTCGGGAAGGCGAAAATGTTGTCTCGTAATAGGGTTGCATACGTAAACAATGTTATGAAAATAGTTATCTGCCAAACAAATTAACCCATTACAAGAATTTACGATATTGAAACGGTTACCACCAGAGCTTTCAAAATGAGTTTCGAACTTCATTGCGGATCTACGGCTGTCTAAATCGTCGAGTGGAAGAATTCCGAAGGTGGTTGGTTGGTGGTTGTTAGAGCGGCGTAAGAGGATGAGGCTGAGAGGAGACCTTGAGAGGTGCAACTGAGGGAAGCCGGGCTCTAGGGTTGAGTTTCGAAGGCTGGGGCAGACTCGCTTGCAGGAGAAGATGGACTTGATAGGGAGTCGTGATATAATGTCGCATGTTATCTGATTTGGAAGTTCTAAGATGGAGGTTGAGGAAGCAGCGACGGCGGCCGTGGCCGTGGTGTGGTCTTGTGTTTCCTTCCGTCGTTTGCGGCTGCGGCGGCTGGGTGGTGGATCGGTTACTGCTTCCATTTCTCTAAGCCGACTCAGAGAGAATGCAGATTCTGAATCGAAGCCATTTCAAAAATCTTGATAAACGTACTGATCAAATTGCACAATTTCAAGAATCAATCAAAAATCTTGATAAACGTACTGATCAAATCGAAGCCATTTCAAAAATCTTGATTAAGCTTAAGGAAGAACAGTACAGTTTGGTAGAGAACAGAGAAAGAGACAGAGAGAAGAGAAAAGGGAGAGAATTAGATTCAAACTTCCACGCACATTTCTTGCTGTCCTACCTCCTTTTATACTCTAGATCTACTTTCTCTCTCCTCTAACTGCTTCCCCCGCCAAAATAAAAAGAAATACTGTAATGGAAAAGAAACTGGAAAATGCAGTTAAGCCCCTAATAATTTAGCAAATATCGAATAACTTAGCTGTGGGTGCATCAAATCTCTCGTTAGCGCCTGGGCACTTCGAATTTTGGATAACTCTAGGGGTGAGCATTTTACCCGGAACCCGATGACCCGACCCGACCTGACCCGAAGGGGTATCGGGCGGTTTCGGAACTATATCGGTTCGGGCTATGGGATAGTTTTTTTGAGAAATTCGGGTTTCGGGTCGGTTGTCGGATTAAGTTGTATACCACTCCTCAAAACCGACCTGACCCGATCATATTATATATGAATAAAAAAATGGAAAATATATATACTCCCACACCACACAAACCCTTCGTATTCTCTTCTTTTTCTCACTTTCTCTAACACAGCCGCACCACCTCTCTTTCTCTCCTCTCGGTGAAAAGTGGGGCCAAGAACAAGAAGAAGAGGAGGCTTTTTCTGTTTCACACATTGGGGTGTTCTCTCTCTTCCCTCTCCTCCAACAAAAGTCAAATGAGTTTTAAGGAGTTTTCAGTTTGCGGGCACCACCTAGTACCCGTGTCCGTGCGTAGCGCATTCGGCCATCCACTTCGATTTTGAACAGTCCAAATTATAGAAAGAGAGGGGAGAGACAGGAGGAGAGAGTGGTTTTGATCTGGGTTGTGCAATTCACTTTTGAAAGGCCTAGATGCAGCATTCAGGTACCACGTAAGCTCAGCCACGTGATACTCACCCGATATAAAAAAAAAATTCAATTTTAAGGCTGCATATTGTATTTATAGCTTTTTAATGACTGATACAATTTTATTAGTACTTTATGAAGCAAAATTTCCTGATTAATTCAGGCAAACTCCTATTTTTTTTCGCTAATATCAACTCATTCTTCTATATAATTCAAGTTCCATGCACGTACACATATGATATAACTTTGTCATTCATAGCATCTTCAATGAATTTCTATCTCTATTTTTAGGGATCGGATGTGATATATGAGATGGGGATGTTGTAATCTAATCCTCTTTTCCTCAATTTTTTGTACTTTATGAAAGAATCTTGGAGAGACCCATCGTTTTTTTTAGAAATTTGGTTTCCAAATTTACTTCTAAGTCTCCAAATATAGAGACTCACACCTCCATTTTGGTACCCCAAATATTTAAAAACGACGATGGATCATTCCAAAAAGTACAAAAAATTAACAAAAAGAGGATATAAATTATAAAATCTTCTATCGATATGTCATAACCGGTCTCTAACTAGAAATGCATTGGAGATGCTAGTAGTGTATACCGGCTCAAAACAAAATAACTAATGGAAAGGGGGGACTAGCAGACTGCTACTCATACGGGTCTTGTCCTGAGCTAAAAAACAAGATCCGAATTGTACACTTTATATAGCTCAATGCGTTTAACAAACCAGAATATTCTGCAATATATTTTTGTATCTATTTTCTGTTCATTTTCTGCAAAAAAAAAACATGATTTGAGCTCTACACAATGAACGATTCGAATCATGTTTTAAACTCATAATGAATTGTACTTGGTATATTAACGTGTTGATATACGTTAGCCTTGGAGATACAATTGCCGAAGATATTGGACAAATTTTGTTTTGCTCATACATCAGCGGGGTTAGAGGGGTGCAGTGCAGTAGGTTAACAACTAAAGGAGGTTCGAAATTTCTCCATAAACTCGAAATCCATCCATTCTCCTTGCTCTACAACAAAAATCACATTTTATAGCGTGCCAAAAACGCTATCAAAAGTAATACATAGCATTTTCCGGAATGTTGTGTTATGAGACGCCATTGAAAGTCCTGGAGCTTTCATAGCATTTTCTGGCTGCTATGGTATAACTACTTTCTGTAGCATTCTTTGCCCGTTATTAGTTTTATACTTTTGATAGCTTTCTCAGCTTGCTATTTACCTGGTACTTTTCATAGCATTTCAAGCTTGCTATTTATTTTCATACTTGCGTACTTATGATTGCATTTTGGACATGCTATTCAATATTCATTTCATACTCGTGATAGCATTTGCTCCCAGCCATTTATATCCGAGCTTTCATAGCATACTTTGAATGCTACAAGGTTTTTGTTGATTCTTATTTCCCAATTATGTGGATACACTAGGGATTGCCCGCCTAAAGGCACGGCGCGCGACTAAATTTGGCATTAACTCTATAAACTATCGCTCTTCTATTTACCACCGTGTATATTTTTTTAGAAATGGCCCGTGCCTGAAGGCATAACGCAACACATTAACACAACTAAAATGAACTATTTTTCACCACATTTGACCTCCCCGCCAAGGAAGCCAACTTCTCTAAGGAGTCTTTTTTCAAGTCGGGTTCAAAGAGGGTTCATCTAATCAACTACAGTTACTAATTAAAGATTTACAACAATCAATGAATCTAATCTTATGTCGCTCATTATCAAAATAGGAAGCCGGTCTCCTAAGGGATCCCGCATACAAAATTTGGTGCGGGATCCCTTAGGAGACCGCCATCCATCAAAATAAGATCAAAAGTGTATATAATCAAATGAGATTTTAAATAAAATTTCATGTTTTCATATCGACAACTATCGATTAACCAGAACAATTTTATTCGTCCAATGACTAAACCAAATCAAAAGAGAGAGCAGAACAAAATGTCTATAAAGCATAAAGAAAGCCTTGCTTTGGTGCTAGCAGTTGCCCATGTCTCAAAGAAACAATGCAAGACAATACGAACCCAACTTAAGCAAATTATCCATCCTTACAATTGGTCTCTCCCACCACCAAATTCTATTTGTTTATCATGGAGACCACGGATCAATCAATTACTCATATCATAGCCTCATTTAGTTTGGTTTTGCTGGAAAACTAACCAAGCAAAAGAAATTAAAAAGAAACGAAAATAAATTACATTGAGGATAGTGATTGTTGTATTGAACAGCGTACGGAAAAAAAAATAATAATAACTTTACTGTTGATCAAAGTACTTGTCTGCATAATTCAAGACATACCAACTACACTATCTTGCAATCCATCCCTAAAGACACAACACAACATGTTTCGAACACATCCTAAAAGTATTATTTACAATTGTCACAAACAAACTCCACTACTTCCAAAATGAATTCCTCCAATAGGCTCAAGCTCACACTTTAAATGGGATATAACCAACTCTATTCTTTTGTGCATCGGAAAATCAAAAACCATTAAAAACAGGAAGCCACACGGCCTCTCAAAAATAACAATTGGTCTGCTCTTTCACGGAGGGTGATACATATAGTTGTTGCTGCACCACCATGATCATGCAATTGTCAACAAAATCCCTAAGCAGATTATGAGTAGTCGGGTTTTCTTTGATTCAACACTTGCGTCAATTCTTGTCCCAGGATGTATCTGAAGAGTTCAGTTGACAAATGTCGAATGAATATGAAGATTATAAAGAAAATCACTCCAGCTGTTTACCCCATAGCATATACTGATTCTCATAAAATGATCAAAATAAAATTTTGACCACATATGTTTAAGTAAATGTCTCGTGCCAACAACCATAGTAGCAGTTTAAAAGACAAAAAAATGCTTTGGAGTTTGGACCATACTTTATAGGCCCAGCCGGAAGATATTTACCTTCTCTTCTGGATTTCTCCAGTCTAGTTTCCTCATATCTTTCATGGTTTCAATGCCCAGAAACCTTAAATTTCCCTTATAGTTACCGCGAGTTAACCAGCCACGGATCACTGCATTATAAGAACATGGAAGTTTAGCGTGTAATCTTGAAGCCGCAAAAATTATATTCAAAGTTCAAGCATTTTACCAGATTGCAAACATATAACTGCGTCCATCCTTTTTTGCACAGTTCTCCATTCAATCCACTTTTTCGTATTCTGCTGTATCACACTAATTGCTGCTAATCTTGCTAGGTAATCCTTTATTGAATTTTCACCACGAATAACTGCACGCGTGTATATACTCAATGAGCGCTTAGCAACAAAACCCACAATCTTGTAGCCTAGAAAAATGTGGTACTACAATGTGGATTATGTGAGTCTTCTCTTTTGAAGCATCTATAAATTTGAATACGTTGAGGAACTGATGTAGAGATGAACAGATCTACTGGACACAGGACTATATTTTCCTTCTTGCCCAAATTATGAGTTGTGCTAGTCGGATTATGAGTAGTCGGGTTTTCTTTGTTTCTTAGAACAGTTGAAACTCAAAAAATATACAACAGCAGAATAGACTCCTGCAATAAATCTACTTAGCAGTAGAATTTTGAGGAAACACTAATGACCATTTGTTTGGTAGAAGAAAATAAAAGGTAGCCATTTCGAGATTTCATTAGATTTAACACATTCAAATCAATCATAGCTCATGGAATGCCAATGAATGAAATAAGCTCAAAACTGCCTTCAATTCTACAGTCTAGGAGTGGTTAACTAACCTCAAGTTTGATGATCCCTTTTAAGTTTTCGCTTCAACGTTGGAAAAAATATGTAGCATTTGGATCCACTATAAGTCTAGGGAGTTCTTGCTTACTTTTGAGCCTATTGGCAATCGTAAAAAAACCTATCAACCGCAGATATTGTAGAAGCCCTAAGCCCTCCATCGCACATGCAAGCCAATGGTGAGGGTAGCCAATACAAATCCAAGATTTATCTCCACAAAGGGTCATGAGAGAGAGAGAGAGAGAGAGAGAGAGAGAGAGAGGTTACCTGCACTCACAACCAGAGAAGAGGAATAAATGCAAATCAAGCTAAATGTAATACAGTAAGAAAGCTATAGACAACTATTGCAAAAAAAAAAAATTGAGTGAGGGATCGCGGAGAAATAAAAAAATACCAAGCTACCAAAAACTGCTATGATCTTGAAACCTCATGAGGCAAATAATACAAAGCTTAACGAAACCAATTGTGCTTACTTCCATCCAAAAAATTTCACCTGGTAGGGCATTTTGCCAAACACAAAGGGTCATGTGCGTGTGTGTGTGTGTGTGTGTGTGTGTGAGAGAGAGAGAGAGAAAGAGAGTTTGAATTTTGAAACCATCGTTTGGTTTTCCCTTTTCTTTGTTGGGATTCAGATCTGATAGAACATCCCGGAAAACATCCCTCCCTCCAACTCTTGTGTAAGATTTGAAAACCAGTCTATACAGATAAGGCTTTCAAACATACAGAAATAGCTCAAGTTTAACATACTGAAATACATTTAGGGTGTGCGTTATGATTGTTTAGAGAAGGTTGAGACGGGATATACCTTATTAGGAGTCCTACCAATGCTCTTTTGCAACCAATGCCATAGGTGGCCTTTTCTTTCCCTTTGCGAGAACTAACCAAAGCCAATTCCATCAGCTGTGTAACCTGTGTATGACAACTTCCTTGTTAACCATAAACAATTTACAACCAAACGCCTCTAACATGAAGAATATGCCTTATCGGGGGGTTAATTTCATGAGAGGAAAGCAACCATTCTTCCACTAAACAATCATGAGTAACGCATAACAACTAACAAATGAAAATCAACTCATTTGTAAAATAAAAAGTAGGGAAACCATTTAGCGAAGTTGACCCCATAAACCATTTAGGAAAGCATATGAAGTACATTCATTCTTCCCAAAAATGACCCAGAAGAGCAAAAAGAAATGGCACACTTTTATAGCTGATTCTCTCCGGCCACTTCCACCAATACAACTACCGACATTATAGGGTTTTTATATTTCTATTACAGCCACAAAGCCTAATTCGGAATATACAAATGACATACTTTGTCAGTAAACCAAATCTGAATAGAAATTAGACCGCACTTACGACCAATCTCTCAGCTAAATTTGTATAGAAACAATACAGAAAAAGAATCCACAGTATACAAATTCCAATTGGGCTATCCAAAGGAAGGTAGAGAGTTACCTAAGAGAGTGGGAGAGAATCAACACAACTCAAACAGGTGCTATACATTCAAATTCCAATTGGTGTATCCTTTGCATCTTTTCTTTTTTTAGTATCTGGAGTAGAAAAAGTTCATACGTTTGAAAAAATTTAATGGGCTTTCTGGGTTTTTACTTTCAATTTAGAATATGCGATTTGTGTTGTAAAGTTCTTACCTTTAGTACTAAATTCTTCTGGTGGTGTTACTGTAGCTGTAGACAGTTTTAAGAGAAATCAAATGTATGTTAACTGCATATCCTCCTATAATAGCTGTAGAAATGTTTTAAGAGAAGACCGATACACTTCATGCATGCATAAGAATTGAGAAACAGATATTTATCGTGAGAAAGGATGCGCGCACGCACTCCATTGTTTCGGACTAAGTTAGTGAAAGTAAACTCATTGTCTTTCCTTAGAATCGGGGCCGCAATTTTTTGTTTACTGTTTTTCTAATTCAAAAAATTTAATGTTTATCTCATCAGTTTCTTTAATTAACTCTAAATTTCAGGGTTCTACAGCTAGGATTTAGCATAACAATCTTCCACATATGTGTCCAGATTCAAATGAATCTGGACACTTGATTTTAGCAAATGTCCATTTTAGCAGATGGAAAACTAAGCCTAAAGAAGATGGGATTTTGCTTCTCTAAGGTAATATTCTTAAAATGCTAACTGCGGATTATGATTTGCAGAAAAGAAAAAGAAAACTCAAGCAAACAACATGTGATTAAACATATGGAAGGCTGTGGGTCTTTATCTTATGAATATCACCCGGTTTTAAACTTTACCTAAGAGAGTGGGAGAGAATCATCGAGGCCTCCAATAAGCCTGTGAGAGAAAGCAAAGTGAGAGTTAAATAGGAAAGAAGCTGCCTCCATTGTGTACTTTTTGTCAAACAGGTGCTATACAAAGAAGATGGGATTTTGCTTCTCTAAGGTAATCTTCTTAAAACACTAACTGCGGATTATGATTTACAAAAAAGAAAACTCAAGCAAACAACATGTGATTAAACATATGGAAGGCCGTGGGTCTTTATTATGAGGCCACACACTATTCCAAGATCGAATACAAATGTGAGCACCATCGGCCTTCCAATTACTAAATTTAGAATCAGATTCCTTTGGAGGATCATTAGTCACCTCAGTATTATTCTTGCCCACACAATAAACCTCAACAGCCTAATCCCACGTAACATAGTTTTTAGCTGTGTGGAAGTAGTGCCGTAGTGGACATCCTTTTAGGAGACTAAGAATCGGTAGTAATAAGAATAGCAAGGTCAAGATCAGGAACTGAAGTGTAAGCTACAAAGAAGCAAGACCAGCATGTTACGTAGTGGACATCATGTTAGGACTTTTGTCAACAGGTGTCGTGTATCAAACAGGTGCTATACAGCCCCGATTTGTGTGTGTGTGTGTGAGAGAGAGAAAGAGAGAGGGGGGGGGGGGAACAAAAAAAGAGTCGACATACCTAGGGAGAAGACGAATTGGATGTGGAGGAGAGGAGAGGCACGATCGCTGTGGAGGAGATGAGAGAGAGAGGTCTCTGATTTAGATCGGTAATTTGAAATGGAGAGAGAGAGAGTTCGGGGGTTGGGGTAGAAAGAGGCTTTCAATCTTGGCCCTTGAAAAAATGAAGGGTGAGGATTTATGTAGACAAAATGTGTAAGATTTGAAAACTACTCTATTTTGTTATATAAAGCAAACATTCTTCCACTAAATAATCATGACTAACGCATAACAACTAACAAATGAAAATCAATTCATTAGTAAAATAAAAAGTAGGGAAACCATTTAGCGAAGTTAGAGAGTCACCTAAGAGAGTGAGAGAATCAACACAACTCACTCTATTCCTGTTATTCAAGGGAAAAACCAAAGAGGAAAACTAATCAGTCACTCCCTCCATATTTATTCAGTATCTGAAAAACAAAAGAGGAAAACTAAGCAGTATCTGAAATGTACATCATAAGACCCCAACTTCAATCCAACTAAGAGATTTTGATGTTAGATCTATTAATTGAGAGAGGGTTCGACCCTGCACCAATAATGGAAACCCTAGTTTTCAATGACGACAGCTCCGAGACAGCTCCGAGTTAGTGCGTGTGTGCGTGTGTGTGTGTGCGTGTGTGTGTGAGAGAGAGAGAGAGAGCTTCTTACCGGACCACCCACCGACGACAGCTCGGAGTTAGTGCGTGCGTGCGTGTGTGTGTGTGTGTGTGTGAGAGAGAGAGAGAGAGAGCTTCTTACCGGACCACCCACCCACATATGCTAATCAAATTCGCTAAATAAATCACCTGTAAAGGTAAACACCAAAAAACAAAAACAATAAGCTCATACAACAACAATCATAAGACATCGAACAACCAACCTCAAAAATGAATCATTGGAATTCTTAAATGGAGTTGCACCCGTGTGTATTCATACCATATAGAATTCTTTATTATTTTGAGGGTCCATCCAACAATTGACCTTAAACTATATGTAAAGTTTATTAAATGGATCTAAATAGAATAACAATACCAGTTTGAAATTGGTTCTTACACCCACAAAACCACTATTTTCCCCCATAAACCTGGCAACCAATTGTACATCGAATGAAAGAAAGACAGAGCTCGAACAGCGATCAAAGCGAACACCAATTTATTTTCAAAGTACCAGCATAATCACTTTCATAGCCAAAATAACTCATGTCCTTGCAGAAACCAAGACCTAATGTAGAAAAAAAACCACATAATAACTTTGAAACTTGTACACTCGCCAAATCTAGTGCGTGCCATGTACACAAAGAAATTCCAATTTAGAGTAGGAAAATTGCAGAGTAGCGATTACCAATTTACCACTAATATAGAAAGAAAGGTAGCTAATTAATCGTACTATTGATAGAGAAGGAAACGGAAAAGAACAAAGACTCCATTTTCCGTCATCCAACAATGGCCAAGGTGGCAGTACTAAGAAGGCTAACTGAAATCACAAATACAGGACATAGCCAGATACAGACACAAACACAAACACAGGACATGGTAATCTTCAAAAAGTGGGGTCACAGACACAGCTCTTTGTCATGCAAGGAATTTTTGGTGGTAAAAATCTTTTTTTGACAATCATGATTTATGTTTGTTCTTGTTTCAATCAATTGGCCACCATTAATAGAAAAATGGATTTAGCTCCATACACATTGTGGATGACACTTAGAGTCAAAGCAATACCTAAGTTAGAGATATACGTTACCTGTCCAAAAGGCACGGCACGACGTAATTGAGAGGGCCATTGGTAGGGTTGGAAAGAGCAACCACCATCTCGATCCTGCCCTCAACAAAGAAAGTATTTTCAGCCAACGCATTTTGCAAAAAAGTTTTCACATACTCATATAGGTTCTTCCGACAACAAAGCATTTGCCAAAAAGTATTTCAGCCAATATACAAGCTTCTTTGCAAAACAAAGTGGGCATTATAGCCAATGGAGAACCACATTGCCAAGGCTAATGGCTAGTGTTTAACTACATCATTTTTGATATTTTTTCTCTTTTCTGCTTTTAAATTTTGTCATATGGAAGGAACATTCTTTGTAGGATAGATTTGAGTAATTTTGTTATCTGCCGATAGCAGAACAAACCATCAGACAATTAGTGAAATCAGAATAATACGATTCATACATGAAATTCTAATCACACCATACAACATCAAACTTCAACCCCTAATCAAATGGTCGGAACAAAATGAACTACCCTTCTTTGTTCCATAAATAGCCAACTCATTTCCTTTTCCTAATTTCATCATTTAATTTTTCGTTTCCCCAATTCCACATTGTCCACGAATTACCAGTATAAAAAGCATGCCAAACATTTAAATGAGTCAAAACCATTTTTCAAACTAAAACTCATGAAACAAATCTGCTGACATTAAGCGCATAGACGAACCTAAGTCAGTGATTGATTGGAGACAATAAATGGTGGCATTGAGCTGGACACGATTTAGCCTGCATAAAGTAAAAACCAGCACAATAAAGAAAACATGAAAGGAGGGTAAAAAAAAAAATACAAAGGCAAATCAGACCTCATTGCTGAAGTAAGCTTTCCGAGCTCGAAACGAATTAGCGGGAATGAAATTGGCGGCGGCCCGTAGATTTCTAGCCCTAACAATCACCTGCCCAAACAATTCACCACCATATACCACAAATCAAAATAAAAAACTAAACATAGATACGCATAAACGGGTGTGCATGTACAGATGTAGAGACAGAAATAGAGAGAAGTAAGCAAACCCTTTGGTGATTTTGGGATCAGGAGACTGAGAAGAGGAGCGCATAAACTTGGAGACGAAGTAGCGGAGGGCTCCGATGAGAACCGAATCTCTCATCGCTGTAGAGAGAGAGAGAGAGAGAGAGAGAGAGAGAGAGAGAGGACGTCTTTGGGTTTGGGTGTGAGGAGAGCGCGAGGAAGGGAATAGATGTCTAGGGTTCTGTTAATTTGGGAAAGTAGGAGAGAGGCAGAGAGAGATGGCCCGTGAATTTTGATTCAAAATTCAAAAATTTGAAAGCCTTGTCTACTGATAAAAATAAAAAAAGAAAGAAAGCCTGGTCTATTTTTCCGATGGGGAGATGGGGTTCAACCTCAACCCTTAAACATGAGAGGTATTTACAGGAGTGTCACTCAAAAGTTAGTTTGTGAGAGGGATATTTTTGGACCGTTAGATTGTGCAGAATGAAAGGTGGAGATTCGCTAGGAGATGAATATTTTATTCATTTCATACTTGTGATAGCATTTGCTCCCAGCCATTTATATCCGAGCTTTCATAGCATACTTTGAATGCTACAAGGTTTTTGTTGATTCTTATTTCCCAATTATGTGGATACATTCCAGATTTCCTAGGAGCTCATATAGCACTAACAAAAAAAATACAAGATAACCCAACCACTTCGCATTCTTTGGCAGTATAATCAAAATATTAATTGCATTGAAACTCGACAATCTCCAAACATCAAAGTGATTGCTATCAAACATCATACAAGCCCTTCTAATACTCAGTATAAATATACAAGTCCTTCCCAAAAGTGGAGAATAAGCCTTGGCACCAAAATATCAACATTTATCTATCCCAAAAGTCATAAGTGGAGAAAGCCTTAGCACAAAAATATTAACATTTATCTATCTCAAAAGTGGAGAACAAGCCTTGGCCACCAAATTATCAACAAAAAGGCTTGATCATAGTCATATCTTCAGCAAAAAAAAAATCACGAAGGAACTTCTCTCTATCAACCGATACTCAACCTACATATGGTAAAAACAAATATTTCAATATGATGGAGGCATGGAGCCATAAAAATTTCTACTAAACTAAATTTATAGACAAAGGAATGAACACAATATAATCTTTTTCGATGTGTATAAGTGAAAAAAGTACATTACCCTAGTGTAGAATCCATAAGAACCTTGTCAGCAGGCCATGCAACAGTAGTTCCAATGGCATCTTTGACATATTCCATATCACTAGTAAGAAGGAAGAGTCTCAAGAAGAGAAAGAAGAGTCTCAGTAATAGCTGTGGTTGGATTTGATGGACCGCTAGGGAAGAAGCAAACCGCTTTTTTCTGTTTAGCCTTCCTCAAATATGGCTCCATGAACTTGAGCAGGTCCACCAGCAAGCATTGAAAAAGAAGTCAACCTTTCCGAGGGTTGACATTGAGCTTTTAAGCATAAAACTCCTGTGACTTACAAGCTCAAGCCAGGCAAAGCTGATTGAACAACAAAGTGAAAACATGTATAAGTGTCCTAATTACCTCAAGGAGGCTGACTACAGAAAAAAATATGAGAATAAACTAAGGACCAAGGTACTCTGTAAACAAAGGCGCGTAGAATACCACAACCCAAAAATATGCAGCTTGCCATCAAAAAAAAAAGAAAATGCAGTAGTGCTGGCAATCAAAGAAAGAGCAAGATCAATGTTTACCTCGGGCATACGAATATAAACTTTAGCAGGCACTGGTGTAGACCTGGTGCGAGTAGTCTCTTCGCCATTGGATGATCTACTCTTTGTTAAATGAGAAAGGGGCTCTTTAGGACGTGAATTTAAAGCCAAGGAACCATCTGGAAGAGCAGAAGTTTTCTCTGTATCTTTTCCATCTTAACTCTTTTTTACCCCTGTTGTTGACTCACATTTGGGCTAGACGACTTGTCGTTTTTTGTGTTACTTTGACCAGAATGTGATTTTATATCTGCACAAGCTAGCAAAAAAAAAATACTCACGATTAGCACCTACGTAGAGGCAGTCAAACCATTAGTTTTGGCATGAGCAATTGGTCTGTCTGGCACTGCTATTGTAGATGGGTCAATAATTCCATCATCTTCCAGCTTGTCAACAGTTTCTGGATTCCCATTTGGTTAATCTCAGAACTACTAGCAGGAAACCCGATTCATTTTCTCTAAAACTACACCTTCTTCGGGGGCAGAATGTTGTTCATTGAGAATCCAACTGAAGGGGGGAAATTTCAGAAAAGAGTGAAAACTTTGAAAACTCTCTTGCTCAAATGTGCGTTTAATTGATTTCCGAGGGTTGTGAAGACAGTAAGCTGTTTATGAGCCCTTCACACTATGTTCTGTTTCCATATGTTTCCAGTTCTTGATTTCTTCATTTAGTAAGATGCAAGAAAACTGATTTTTTAGCAACATAAGTCCCCTATTCACTTCCACAACTCACATCCTGTGTGTATTTGTTCACTTCTTTCCTATATGTTCTGCCACAACAACGTAAGCAACTCAGATTTGTTTGGCCGATTTTCATAATCTGGAAAATAATGTTGAGATGAAACATGCACGTGACTTTGCACATTTTAGGTGTTCCAAAAAAAATGAAATCATAAAGATGTGTGGTTTTACTAGAGAACGAAATTACCAAGAGCCCACCAGTCGGCTGCACTACTGTGGCCAGCTCCGGTTATGATTTCCTGCACATAGCAAAGCAAAAACCAGGACTAATTACTTTGTCTTGTACTACTATAGATAGACAAAGGCAACGTCCATAACAAAAAGCATCATCCACAGATGAAGAGTAAAAAAAGGAGTAAACATACTGGAGCTATGTATTCTTCAGTTCCAACGAAAGAATTTGATGCTCATTGGTTCAGCCATAAATATTGGAGACTGTTGACCTTTATGATGCCTTTTCTTTCCATTTGCGTCTGGAATCAGAAGCTTCACAAAGCACAACAAACTGATTGAAATTTTTTATTCCACTCAACACTCCAAATTTTATTAATACAGCCTCAAACATAGTTCATTTATTGAAAAGTTGACACACCTGGGGCTTGCAAGATGTCAAGCAAGACAAATCAAAATCTGTCAATGACACATGGCCATTGCTCTGAAGTAAAACATTTTCAGGCTTCAAGTCCTTGTAAATTATCCCTAGGAGAAAAAAGATAACTCGTAACATAAGGATAGGCTTTTCACGAGTCCCACAAAGAAAATGTCGGGCTAAATGAGATTTCGTTTTCCCTTTCGTCTTGCTTTGTTTCACACTCAACTTGCTTAATGCAAATTACTAATCGGATTTTGCTGGTGATTAAAATGCTTTGGGGAGAATAAAATGCATTCGAATTTAACATGAAACTTATGATGTATTAATAAAATCAACAGAATAACCAAAAGAACCTCAGCTGGAAGGATTGTAGATCAATTTTTGGTTCGAGTGAAAAGCTGAAACAGCCCAGCATAGTTTCATAAACTTGCTCAAAGTAATTTCATAAACTTCCATATCTGGAATTGAAGTTCATACACACGTATGGTAGTTACAATTACTACCTTGACAATGCAGGTACTCCAACGCAACAATTACTTCTGCAGCGCAGAGTCTACACATGTACACAATTTATCTCAGAAAAAGACAAAATCCATTATCAAGACTGCTACTTGACTTGCAATGCTACTTTCTTAAATTTAAAACATGATAATCAATGATATATTTTTACCTCACAGCATCTTCCTTCAAGACCTTCAGTGGTTGTATGTCTAAAAGCAGGAACAGCTCTCCACTGGGGCAGTAATCAGTTATCAGACACATGTAAAAGAAACATAAATCTGAAAAACAGCCATTGTTCATGTGAAGAAGCAACAGAGGTGACGGAATGCACTACTAGAGTTACGAGTTAGGCAAAATGAGCTGACAATGAGACCTTATGAAGGAATTAACACAATCTATTCTTTGGAGGAAACAATGCAATAACAGAATCACCAATTCACCATGAGAAACAACTGGTGCAAGATTGTAATGTACACACATGAATACAAAGTGAAGGATTTAGAATGATGTGAGTGATTGAAATAAGGTTAAAAGGTTTGCCTAAGATGAGGTATCTAGAAGATTTCAACATGGAGTCTACGTGGTTGTCCACCAGGTCAACAAGATTCAAATCCACCATCACCTGATCTCATACCGGGCTTTCGACATTATTGCCATCATAATCAACTTAGACGAAACGCATAACATAACACCACAATGAAACAAATTACAATATCCAATTTCTACCATACCAATAAAAAAAAATGCCTGCGAAAATTAAGTAGACTTCCAGATTTTGAGACACAAACCCTCCTACTAATGTAGAAGGAGTATCAGATTCAGATAGTGATACTTACACAAGAGGCCATTAAACATGTAATTTACACGGGAATATGAAACAATAGTTCCCTCATGCTATAGTGGATGAAAATGACCAGCAATCACTCCCAATCTAGAGCTTTCTTCCTTGCTTTTCAAAGTTAAGAGTCAAAAGATAAAAAAACAACAATTGCAGTTTGAAAATTAAAAGAAATAATCTCATGGTTGTTAGCAAATCAGCACAAAATTAGCAAAATCTTTATAGTGAATCCCCTAATTTCCCAACACATAGTAGCACCAGATGACCATCAATCAACTTACAGTGTAAAAGTGGTGACTCAAAGAATAAGAAGAAATTGAATACCTCGCTTCTGCTGCCCAAAACTACCACGCCGTGGGAGATATGGAATCCTGACAAAAGAACCATCAAGAAGCTAATTTTGTACACAGAATAGCAAATATCCCGATTTTGTAGGGAGGGAGAGGGAAAGGGATCTAGAACCTGGTAGCCGAGTGGACAACTCGCTTTCGCCCCGGAGACCCAAATATGCCAGTTAGGAATCAGACTCTGAAGGCCTTTTTTTTGCAGAAAACCAGCGCGAAGAACAAAGGGGCAATTGTGAGCAATTGTAATTCAAACCCTAGCATCAGATTTTAAATAAACAACATACGATTCGATTAAAATTACATTAAAAAAAAAAATTCGTCTATTTGTTCAAAATTCTCTATTTGATCAGGAAAAAAAAAACTTATTCTCTGCACCTCAATGTTTTGGGTTCCATCGTAGATTATCATCTGGTGGCCTCCGTGTCAAAGAAAGAAACCCTTGAAAAAAAAAAATTCGAGCCCTAATTTCAGAGAGCGATCACCCTTCTTAAAAGAGGAGGGTGAACAAAATTCTCTCTCTTATTTGTTGAAACATGTAAGTCCCACCACAAAGTGATGTCATGCTTACCAAAAATGTATTGCAGAAGTAAGCATGATATCATTTTATGGTGGGACTCACACCAATTTAACCAATAGGAGAGAGAGTTTTGTTCACCCTCTTTTAAGGATGGTGAACAAAATTGCACTCCGAATTTCTACTCTTGTATTTTTGAACAAGTTATCAAATCAATTAATGTACTACTAGTCCAGAAGGATAGTCCTCAATCAAAGATATTTTCCTCAGTCAAATATATTTTTAATAACTTTTACGCCCCTGTTTTTCATAGTAATCGCATAGTAATATTCTTTTGACGCGTCATCGCTAAACACTGCCGTGTATAATTTTGGTGGAGTGGGAAAATCAAACTATCTATTATAAGCAGTGTAAATGTTATTTTAACTACCATCCAAGTTGGACATGGGAATTAAGATTGGACAATAGGATCATTGGGTGGTAACGAGTTGCATGTGAGAAATTCACGACAGATACGATGCATAGAGACTAATAGAAAAAAAAAATTATAAGAAATCTTATACTCTTTCTATCCCTTTTTAAGTATTTAACTTTCCATTTTAGACTGTCCTTAAATAAGTGTGTAGTTTCAAAAGTTAATGGGGTAAAAATTTGTACAGGTATCATTTTGTCATTTTGAAAAGTTAGTGGGTAAAGAGTTAATGAGTAAAAGTGGAGGATAATTTTGGAAAGTAGAGGTAAAAGTTGATGTGAAAAGTGTAAAGTGTAAAGTAGAAGAAAAAGTTGATGTGAAATGTGTAATGATGATATTTCTTTAATAAGTTAGATTTACAAATTAACACATATAAAAGGGGACGGAGGGAATATAGTATTACAGGATGAGTTTTCGTGAGGAGCTCCCTGAGTTTGTCACGTGTCCCTTTATTTTTACACTTTTAGTTTTATTTTAATCTTATAAATTTCAGAAATTATCTTTATCATATCTTCTCGAATAAGGAATGAAATCTTAGTGATTTTATTTGTTAGGGAAACACTACATATATTTACAAAATAACCATGTAAAATATTGATGAAAGTTACTCAAAAAGATAAAAACGAAAAGGGACTATAATAAAGAATGAAGCAAAAAAATAATTGAATTAAAATTTTTCCCATTACTTCTAGGCTTATTCTATAGTTTTATCTACGATCCTTAATTATACGTAAAATCCTTGAGCCTCCAATTAGTCACTCCAATCACCATAATTGTACTAATAATTTCACAGTTTATGGATTGCAAAAAGGAAATATGAAGCAATTATATATTCCATGATTAGAAAAGTGTTCAATTTCTTCATCCCTATTTCTCACTGTTTTTAAACTAATTTGAACAAATGTAATAGTTAAAACTATCAATTCGAGTCTCAGAATGTGTAGATATAGTATTAGATGATCTCTTATTTTCTTCATTGCGTATCTCTTAGATTTTATGTTTTACTATATTTCTTTGGTAGGTTTTAATGTGATCAACAAGAGTTACTATGCAAGTCATTTGGATCAATAATTCGCAAAGAGTCGAATAGTGAGTTTGTATGATCTTTACTTTTTATGACCGTGTACTTGTACTTTTTCTTTTTATATTTTTTCCTTTTGTTTTCCCATTTGGTTAATTTGCTGGGATCGGAAAGATAGCTCTGATCATTATATTAGGAGCATAAACATTGTATTTGCTTCAAACTATTTAAATGTTTAAACCGTTTTTGTTTGTGCTAAAATTGTAGTGCTTAAAAACATTGCACCATGTTCAAGGAACAAACCTTTTATGCAGTACAGTTTTGGCACAAACTGTTGTGAGGCGGGCCCCCTAAGAACCCAACCGCAATCCAAGATTATTGATGGCCATGATATTGGAGAAGTAATAAACCAAACATATGCAAAATCAAACGAAGAAACGAAACCAAAAGCATAAGCAAATTAATTAGAGAGACACCAAGATTTACGTGGTCCGGCTTACAGATGTAAACCTACTCCATGGGGCAACTAAACGAGAGAAGATTCCACTATGTGAAAAGAACAATGCTCCGAACAGCTGTAATGGTGAGAAGCAAAACAAACTCTCGCAAAGAGTCACTCACCAACCCCAAATTACAAGTTCTCTCACCAATAATGATAATAGAAAAGAAGCCAGGCAAGAAGAGATTCTTGTAGTAAAACCCGGCGATGCATCCCCAGAAAACTCAGGACATACTCAAAGCAAGCCTAAAGGTCAAAGTAGGGTTGGCCATTTCATCCGCCCCGTCCGAATCCGATCCGATCCCCGATCCGAACGGATCGGCAATATGGAGATCTGTTTGGAGATTGGATAGGATATGGGGATTTTTTTTTTTAAATATTTGGGGATTGGATAGGGGGTGGAGATAGGCATGTCCCCGCCTCAAATCCGCTCCGAATCCATTCCCCGCTCCGTCCCCGCCCCGCTCCGTCCCCGCCCCGCTCTGCCCCGTCCCCGAATCTCCGAAATATAGGGGTCTATTCATTAATTATGAAACTTTGGGGTCTCACTGAATTTTCTTCAAATATATGGGGTTACACCAAAATTTCTCCAAACACATGGGTCTCACTATAATTATTGTTCTAGGGCTTAAATCTACGTATTGTTTCTTCTTTCACTTTTCATTTGCAGTCGACACAGTCTCAAGAGTCTCAACAAACTGCAAAAAACCCTTCCACTCTCTATTAATGTTTTGTGAGCTGGTGCAAGTTGTATGTAACTTACCTTAGGAAAGGATAAAAGAACGGATTTTGTGAGTTTCTTTGATTTTTAGCCAAACTAATGTCGGGCTGCAGGACTCTATGGACTATGGAGTTGTGTGCATTTGTGTGGCTTTAGCAAGTGAAATGAGTTTTAGCGTGACATGTATTTCCCAATCATTAGAAACATGTTTTTCTAATGATTTTTGATTTTTTTCTTTGCTTAGGTATATATTTTCCTATGATTGGTACCTAATTAATTCCATCAAGTAAAAGCCAATTGAAACAAGTCAAAGTACATATCAATAGATGTGGCCCATTTAGTTTCCATCTTCGCGAACATCTCATTTTAAAAAATTTAGAGGGTTTTGAGAATGTAAACATAATGGAAAACATGGCCTTCTAATGATGTTTTCCAACTGGTGGGAGTTCGAAATTCACAATGTTATATGTTGGATTGGTTGTTATTTTGTTCGGAATTCACACTTGATTTTAGGGAAAATGATTTGTAATTGGGCTTCTATGACTATTTACTTGTTACTCTAGGGAAAATGATTGGATCCCCGAAATCTCCGTGGGGATCCCCGTTCCCCATTTGGAGCGGGGATGGAGGATAAAAATAAATCCCCGTTGGAGATTGGATAGGCGATGGATATGAGTAAGGGGTTTGGGAATGAGGGTGGAGATAGTAGTCTCCGGCCCCAATCCGTCCCCATGCCCATCCCTAGGTCAAAGACTCAATTGGGTGGTCACAAATTTTACGGTTTGTTTGGAACTTGTGGAAAAGAAAAGAAAAGAAAATCAAGGAAAGGAAAGGACACGTAATAAATTTTCTCTTCCACAGTTTGGTTTGGAGGGAAAGAAGGGATAAAATAGCAAATTCTAGTATTTGGTACAGTGAAATTTTCTTCCCATTTTCCTCCTATTTTCTTTTCTTATCTTTTCCTTGCATTCCACAATAGGGATGGGCAAAAATAGGTCAATACGTGCACATAACAACCATATCGTAATTTTAATGCAGCATGGTCTACAAGTAATATGCATGCAATTTTCAAGCAACAAATGCATGGACGTGGCCGATTTTCAAATCCACCACTCTTTGACACCAAACCTAACCTCCCAAGCTATACAATGCCACCCACGTTTTGTCGATGAGCCTAGGTAGGGATGAGTAAATAGACATGCATGTAAGATGATGACCTATTAGGTGTGTTAAAACGGAGCTTTCCGAAAGACAAATACTTATTTATCTCACTGCTTTGGCTATCATGATGATTAGTCTTATACTCTCTGAATGTTGAATTTTATGCATAATGCAGATGTGTATAACCTGAGATGTGGGAACCTTTTTGGGAGGAAGAACATGTAGATCTTATTCAATGTTGCTTCAGGAAGCGAAAGTCACCTTTTTGATATAGTTGTGCTTGACCGATCTGAAATTGTTGAAGCAAACCTGGACTCAAACTATTTTGGTTGTCAACGATTGTAGATAAAGCTTCACTAGTTTTGGGGCTGTTCTAATGCAGGTACCTTTCAATTGATGCTAGTTAAAGTATGGTGAGTTTTGCTCTTTGGTGCTAGTTCTATGCCTTGTAACCTGAAGCAAAATCTACATGGACCTTGAATCTATTGGTTTTTGTTGGTATTAGTAGAAGCGTTGCAAATTGAGGCATTGCCAGTTCCATGGGAACGAACTAAAAAGTAGGGGAAAAAAAATTGTTTGTTTCTAAATTGTAAAAATGCTATCATGATATGAACAATTAGTTACTGGCGTTCGATTTGTGAACCCGATATATTCTTGATTTTCTACTTCACTGATTATGTCGGGTTCGACTTGACCAGCCAAGTCAAGGGAGTCCATGGGCAGCGCCGACATATTTAGTGCGTTAAGTGCGGCGGATATAACTTCTTCATTGATTGAATTGGTATGAGCTGTGAATGTATCCAATTAGTCAAGTCAAGGGTGGGTTGCTGTCTTCAAATTCCAAAGGGTGAGAAGTTTAAATTTGGAGGATGAGATGGTTTTTGAGGGGTCTGTTGAAGCATGTACAAAGTCCAAAAAATTTCAAATCTGGTGATATTTGAAGTTTCAGAGATATATTTTGGAGATGTTCTTGAACAGGTCCACCCGTTTGTGTAAAAATGGCACTATCAAAGTCATTTTTTGACTTGCTACAGAGGAAAAAAAAACAAAAACAAAAACAGCAATGTCGTTGTACCGGTTTGGTATCATTTAAAGCATAATCTCAAATTCAAACTATTGAATTAAACTCATCGCATTTTTTGATGAAAATTATATAGTTTGGATGATGTGGCAAGTCTGGCTATTTTTTTTCTGTATTAATTTCATCTTTTCGGATTTTTTCTTCGATTCATTTTAAACTTTTTGGAATGAACATTCGTCTTGAAAAAGGAGTCGGAAAGATAAAATATTATGACAAAAAGCAAAAAAATAAAATAATAAGGAGTCTTGAAGGAAAAAAAATACCAAACAACTGTCTTTTTTTGTCTTTAATCTTGTCTTATATACACTTTTTCCAGCTTCGACCCACATTTTATTACTTTTTTAATCGAAAAATGATTACTTTCAAAAATTATGACACAAAGCAAAATAAAAAATGACTAATAGTGAATAAAAGAGCAAATATTGACTTGATCTTTTTTATGAGCCCTATTTGACAAAATTCATCTCGGACCACTGAAAACTATGGCAGCCCTGCACTGTTATGATTTTACCCAATTCGCATATATATATATATTCACCCGAATCATGCATGAATCTACATGAGATATATGAATGATATCAGGAAAAATAGTGAATCTGATAATGTCATATAAATGGGACAATGACATTTTGTTCACCCTATGATTATAATCATTTACTTTGTCCCAATTATTACCAAAATCGAACCCCAAATGAATAAATGGGTTCTACTCGAACTAGGTAAAGTTACATTCCGTAAATTGAGGGTGGATAAAATTTTAGGGACAACGACAGGAAGGGGCCGGGGATAAAAACAGAAATGCGGAGAGAGATAGTTCGGATGTGCATTACGGGGTGGACGCAATATAATTTTTCGGTGGTGGATTTTTTGACAAAATTATATACTAGCAAGTATGCATGGCGGAGGAGCTGTGGCGTGAATAGAGTTTTGCTCCTTTCATTTTGTTTTTTGCCCGAAGTACAATTCCAAGACACTGTGCTATGGACTTTGTTTATGTACCGAACTCTTGTGCATGTTACAATATTATGTTGACCAAAAGTCACTCTACAATAATATATAAAACTAGCAGTGAATCCGCACTATGTACGGGACTTTGTTGCAATGCAAATTATATTCTCAACAAAAACTTATATTAACATGTAGTATTGGTGTTCCAATTAGAAACACATTTTTTTATAGGGGTTTCAAATTAAAAAAAATTCATTATTTTTTCTTATGTTTCTAATTTCTCACGTCAAGACGAATCAATAATCAATCAAAAAAACTTGAAAAAAAAATTAAATAAAGACAAAACCAAAATTTTGAAAAGCCAACGGCCGATGTGAAAATGAAATCAACCTAACGGCTCATGTGAAAATGAAACAAAATTACTTCATACGATTTAAGAATAAAAGTAGTTTGAGTCAGTAAGATGATTTTTCAATCCTCTTTTTGGTTTTCTGTGTGCATAGCACGAGTTTAATCTAGTACTCATGCACATTAGGAGCTGTGTGGTATAAATTACGAAATACTCTTATAAATTACTCCCTCCGTCCCCAATTTTCTTCCACAATTGCCACTTTTTGTTGGCTTAAAATTATTGTCCCAGTTCCAAAGTAATGAGCAAAAAGTGTTGAGTTTACATTTGTACCCTTACTTTTTTGAAACTAAGGGGGTGCTCCAAACAAAAATCACAAGGCAGGTTATTCTTTCACAATACATCATGTAAAAAACCGTGAAAAGACAGTTTATTCTAAGAACACCCAAAGTAGAAAAACCCCTAAATGCATATAATGATGATGTTTGAAAAAGGAGAAAAGAAATAATATGACACATGCAATAATGGTGTTCCCCTAATGAGTTGGAATCCCCAAAAGGGACCAACAAATTAGGATGGAGGGAGTACAAAATGTTCTTCAAATCGACAAGAAAAATGCATACATATCCATGATAAAAAAAAGGGCAAATGAGCAATTAACTGAGGTATTTTGTTAATCTCAGTTACTTCCATTATTCAATGTGTTGTCACCGGATTTTGTTGAAAATCATTTGGATCACTTGACTTTGCCTTTTCCCCTTCGTCGAAATCCTGGGCGCGACAAAATAGATGATCAAAAAATAGAAGGGCTGATTTGCTCTGAAAAAAGTGAACTTTGAGGGGAAGAAGTATAAATTCAAATAAGTTAGGGAGAATATATGATAGTATCAGTAACCATAGGGGAAGTAAGGGTAATTTACTCTACAGTCTGTTCCTTCTTCTTCTTCTTCTTCTTCTTGTTTCGGGTCAGATTAGACGGAGAAGACATGGGTAGATCAGAGAGGAAGGCAAGTCGGAACACCTCCACTGCCACCGCCTCCGCCGCCGTCGTCTCCATTTCAGACCTCCCAAATCACATAACCTGCGACATTCTATCTCGACTCCCTCTCAACTCCATCTTCATCTGCAAGCGAGTTTGCAAGATCTGGCGTACCATCATTCTCGAACCCTACTTCGCCAAATTGCATCGCTCAAGGTCTCCTCTCAGCCTCATCTTCTACCGCAACGGTACTGAGAGAAATAATAACAACTCTCCCTCCTCTCACTTCGAAATTCTCCAACTCTACGATCCCCCTGTTAAATCTCGCAGCAATGCCACCATGAAGTTTACAACTGAAATCTACTTCCCTCATGTAAACATTCAAATAGTAGACTCATGTAATGGGTTGATTTTGTTGTCGAATTACTCGTCTTATATTGATGACCATGTTATTGTGTGTAACCCACTTAGGGCACAACATCTTGTTCTTCCTAAACCTCCGAAACATGCACTACGGGATTCCTACATCGAATTAGGGTTTGGGCATAGTCCAGTGACTGATCGGTACAAGGTGGTAAGACTTACTCATGTATATAGCATTCCCGCTAGATTGTACTGTGACATTTATACAATTGGGATTGATGATGAGTGGAGGAGCATTGGGGACATTGGACAGCCACCCTTTTATCTTGTCTCGCGATTGTTTTTTCTGAATGGGGCGCTTCACTGGTTAGGCCATGAGGATTCATGGTTTATTTGCTATTTTGATATCGAGAAAGAGCAATTCGGGAGCTTCCCCTTGCCTTCTGAGTTTGGGGAAACTTTTTTGCATCTCGGGGTTGTAGATAATTGGTTGTACGTTCGCAACGATCATTCAGTTGGTCCATGTAAATTTTGGGTGATGAAAGATTACGGAGATTTTGGGTCATGGACTTTGGAATGGGTCATTGAAGGACCATTGACTCACGGGTTTAATGGACCTGTCAAGCCACTGAAAATGTTGAAAGACGGAACCCTGTTGATGATGTTAACATCTTGCAATCCACCAACCAATTTAAGTGAGGCTACTCTAGCATCTTACAATCCACAAACAAGAGTGCTAAAAGAGAAGGAGTATTGTGGTATTTTCCCCCAGGGTGATTCAGTTGCTGATGTACCATGCTTCTTCTCTCCAATGGATGCTTTGAAGCGACAATGTTAATATCTTTGAGTTAAGGTACTATTGCATTACATCTCTTCATCATGACTTCGTTTAGTTTGAAGAGTTATTTTTTATTTCATATTTAGTTTCCTGGTAATGACCTTGTGATTGTCTGCGAAATTTGGTCAGATTCGGACTAGTGGGCAGGGATTACCCAAAATGAGTAATTCCATCACTTGCAATAATTTTGTGTTTGATCGACAAATGACAACCTCTTAACTGTAAACTGAAGATTTAGGAATTACTATTTTACATTGACTCAGTTAGGGGGTTGAGAGCAGCCGTCCAGGTATATGGATAGGTATATCTAATTTCTATCTCAAGTACACGGACCCCACAATACAAGACTTCAAGCATAATTCCAAAGTTTTCTGCATAGGTTCATGAAAAATCCAAATCCGACATATGTTTACTAGGTGAAAGTCAATTACATTTCTTGGGCATTGATCTACTACCTTTAGACGGATGTTGAACTTGGGTATACGTTTGGAAGAGTCGCTGGGTCTCAAGAGGTATCTTGTGATCATGAATTTTCATGTGCTGATAACCTTATGCTTGTGTCACTATGTGAGAAGTAAGTTGGTGAGGTTTAATAGTTGCAACTACCGGAACTACATGCTTTCATGTTCTATGGCCCTAGTTTTATTTTTTGATTTCCATTATTATGGTGTAGTATATTGTCAAATGAACATGGAGAATTCCACACAATGCCGAACTACAGCTATTTCAATTCATTTGTCTAGAAACATGATTTATTGGCAGTTATACTCCTTTTTTCAGCGAGAACTAGAGTTCCTGACTTCCTGGTTTTGGCTAGAAAGCCTTTTTATTTTGCTAATTATAATTTCATTCACAGAAGGGCGTCATTGGTTGTTTGTCAAAGATATAACAATTATGGTTGTAAAACTTGAACTATAACCTATGCTATGTATTAAGTTCACGGGTCCTTTTCTCTAGATGTTTAGGGAGCATCACATCAACCACCCAGGTTTTTGGAATTTTCTGTTTTATGAGCATTTCAATATAATCTGCTATTTCCTTCAAATTTAGAGTATATGTTAACAACTTTTTGATGAAAAACATTATGGGAGCTACAAGTAGCGTGAATATATTGACCAACACAATTAAGTAATTATGTTAAAATTTTAAATTTATTTGGAAGGGTTCAAATACACTCTCGGTTAACAAATCCTTGATTTGTGGAACGATTGTTTTATTTTTTAAAAACATCCAAGACGATCCAAATAGGATATTGTGATCTATACTAAAAGGTATATTGTGATCTATACTAAAAGGTATTTTAGAGGGTCTTTTAGTGAGAAGCGCTCTGAGGTCCAAGAGTGTCATCATCTAAAATTGGTATGCAAGATTATGTGATAATGATTTCGATATCTAGTTAATCCAAACGATAAGGTAATCTATGATTTGAAGACACCCTATTAGTTAGCTCTTCCCTAATTTATGGAATTGGTCAAATACATTACCCGGAGTGATTTGAATCTAGATTAGGTCCTTCCACCAAATCAGCAATAATAGTATCGAGTCATAAATCTAGGAACTAATTTCTTTTATCACCTCTCTCATCCTCATCTTGCCAAAAACCTCATTGCCGTCAATCCTACGTGGAGGACCGCCCACTGCCACTGTTCCAACATTCCTAGCCAAAGACAACCTTTGCCAACCCACGTATATTGTTCCTGACCAAGGAATCTATCACCATTCACTACCAACCAATATCAAGGAACAAAATTGAATTTAAAAGCCGTCGGATGTTGGTTTTATTGCTTGTGATATTCATTAGGGGCCGATTGGATGAAGGATTACTTTCAGGAGGATAAGTTATTGAGGGGGAATAAGATAAGAGGGGGTATTATTTTTGGAGGTTTGGCCCACATTGATGTGATGTTTATGGAGGGGGAATAAAAAAGTAGTTGGTTTGGATGGGTATTAAAAAAAGAGGGATAAAATAATACTTGGTTTGGATGGAGGATAAAATGGGGGGATACGGTTTTTTTGTAGTTGAAATAAGGGAGAGGGGATATTATTCTTGACTAATACCCGGGATAACTTTTGGGTCGGGGGGAGGGGTGCCAAAAAATAATACCCCTCTATCCCTCTAAGCCGGGTTATTTTTTATGGGGCAAAAATTTATCCCCTTACATTTTTGGATACCCAAACCATGCTAAATATGTCACATCAAGCCTTATGCCCCCTCCAAAAATTTTACCCCTTCCTTACACCCCTCCAAAAAAATTACCCCTTCCTTGTACCCCATCCAAGCAAGGCCTTACGTTAAAAAGCAATATTTGGCTTGTAAGTCTGCAAATTGATGTTGAAAATTTGGATTTTGATAGATGTTATGAAAGAAGCAATATTTGGCTCGTGAGCTTACTGGCAGGATCCTTCTAAAATGCGTGCGCTCCCTAGATAGGAGCTCGAATTTACGCTCCCTAGACGGGAGCTTGATAGGAGCTCGCTTCCATCTGCATGTGAACCCGTTCCTGCACCCTCCCCCATTCTAGCTCCATGCCACTAAGCTCGTGATTCTGCAAATTGATGTTGTTGAAAGTTTGGTTTATAAGCTTGACATTTTGCTTAACGTGATGGAAAAAATCGAGTTCTACAGGAATAATCTCATCCGTTTTTTTAAGTAATCCATGACTATAACTGGTTATTTCCATCACATATAGCTAAAATATGGACGTCGTAATAATTTTTTGATAACCCCCAATAGCACGGGCCCTCTCTAGTTTGGATGTAAACTAAATGGATTAATTCAGATTTAGAAATTTGCTATTGGATCCATCATGCATGATGCTTGAATATCTGTACTAGGCTACTAGCTACTATTGTTTAGGTAATGTGGACATAAAAATTAACTTTGAAAATCGCCCCATATCAAAGGAGTTTTCAGTATCCCAATTCAAATATAGGAATGTTATCTTCCTTGTATTATTAGCGATCATTCATCTTTTAGTTTCCCATTTTCTCACTGCTTCACTTTGATTCATCTATTTAACAATTTCATTTTAATCTTTCTGGTGTCTCTACACTTATCATACACATGCTTCAACGTGTATATGTGAACTGGTGCGTCACAGGTTTGCATCATATCCTGTACTCTTATCTGAACCATTGAAAGCTGGTACTGTAACTGAACTCAATTTTATATGCACACCTGGCATGACTCATTAAAAATAGAGACGATTTGACTCATATCCTTCTTTTCATTTTTGCTATCAAGTTCTATGGTGGGGGCAATTCATGCATGATAAAAAGGGCTAATTTGGTGAATTGTTTATTTGCTGAAATTTTCATTATGAAAGAATTTCGTTTTAGTGTTATCCTGTCTGTGATGGGGATGAGTAATCTTGGGGACATGCATGTAATATGATGATGACCTATTAGTTAAAACTGAGCTTTTTGAAAGGCAAATTCTTATTTATCTCACTGTTTTAACTACCATAATAGTTAGTATTATACTCTCTTGAATTTGGAATTTATCCGAACTTCATATGTGCAGATCGTGAGATGTGAGAACCTTTGTTGGGAGGAAAAACAAATAGCCCAATCTAGTTAAATGTTGCTTCAGGAGGTGAAAGCTGCCTTTTCGGTACAGCTGTGCAGGACCTCTGTGAAATGTTGAAGCGAAGCTGGACTTGTCACATTTCCTATTTTTTGCTGGGGTCAAGTGTAGGTTTAACTTCAATCGCTTTGGGCTGTTCAATGCCAATAGATTTCAAATGATGTTAGCTAAAGTATGGTGAATTTGCTCTTTGGTTCTAGTTTTATGCCATATAACCTGAAGCAAAATGTATTTGGGCCTTGAATCATTTTTTTTTTTTCCGTGTGTTTTTTGTGTGTAGGTTTTAGTAGAAGCATTGTGAACTTGTAAACTGAGGCTTTCTCGGTTCGATGAAGAACGAGCTAAAAAGTTAAAAAGCACAGTTGGTTTTTGAATGGTAAAAAAATGTTGTCGCTTCACAAACAATTGGAGACTACAGTAGTAATTAAGATGGCTAGTGGCTTTGCAATGTTTGAGTTAATTGGATAAACAAAAGTTTTGTAAGTGAATCCAGGTGAACTGGTTGATAATTAGTTTGTTACTTTGTTAGGGTTAATTGAAACCAAAAATTAAAAATAGTTTAACATTTTCCAACTCAAAACAAAACACGTTTTGTACTCTGTGTTTCCTCACGCAATTCCTCTTTTAAATATGCGAAACCATTAAACATTTGATTGGACGTCGTTCGACAATTTGTTTGTCTTTCTTCAGTTAGATGTTAAGTTTTTATAACCTTAATACAAACAAAGTGTGCATAAAAGACAAAGTTTGAAATTTCTTTTTTCTTAATGTAAAACTCATGTTTCATAGTATTTCATTTGGCTTTTCAAATTTGTATTTGGATTATTTTTTTAGTTACAAAAACTAGAGGACTAAAGACTTTGTATATAAAAAAGATAATGATAAAAATCTAGTATTGGCAGGCCTTTATGCAAAATTTTAAAATCTAGTGTTGGCAGGCCTCTATAAATTTTGTATAAATTTTTTACTTTCGTATAGTAATAGGATTTTTTGAAATTATTGTGGTGGCGACTACCGCCAATTGTCCTTACTTAGCGTCGTCCTTGGTTACTGCTACAACGATTGACGTAGGGTTCATTATCAGCTTTCTCTCTCCCACATTGAGATTATATCCTAATCAAACCGGTGACCGCCAGTTTGTCGACAAAGGTCCCCGGAATCCAAATCCTACCTCTGCCACTGCTTTGGATGGTAGAATTGTGGAGCTAAACTTGATATCTCTTGGTCAGGATGGAAGGCAAGACCTAGGTACGTACCCTTGGCATCAGGGATGGCAATCGCGACCGAACCGATGGGTACCCGAACCGTAACTGTTTTTTTTTTCCCGAACCATAACCGAAATATTCCCCGCGGGTACGGGTATGGTTTCTGATTTGAGATAACCGAACGGATTCGGTTCGGTTCTGGGTTGAGTTGATACTAGAACCGAACCGTAACCCGAACCGAACTGAATTTTTAATTACACATTTACCCCCTATTGTATATGTTAATTACATTTAACCCCTTATATATATATAGTGTTATAAAGCACATTTGATGTCATTTAGGGTTAGGAACTCCAAACATACTTTTAGAGAGAGGCAATCATCTCTCATGGACTCACGGTCTCACCTCGGCTCCTCTCTCTCTCTCTCTCTCCAATATGCCAAGCAGCCCAAGTCTCACGCCCTCACATCTCGAATCTGTCTTTTTAAGGTTACGAATACATAGAGAGACTCGAGATATGAGAATAGGAGATCGCCGATCTCGATCTGTGGCTGCCAATCTCACCTCGGCTCCTCTCTCTCTCTCTCTCTCTCTCTCTCTCTCTCTCTCTCTCTCTCTCTCTCTCTCTCTCTCTCTCTCTCTCCCCACACACGTGTTGTACCCAAAGCAATTTTGGCATCGCCAAATTTGATCATTCATTAGACTAGTAAAGAATTTCACGTTGGACTTCTGAGGGAAAGTGGGGAACCCAATTAGATTGCTTGGATTTCACCATCTGTACACCTCATTAGTGTGGTAATTTTTTTTTGGGTTAACATCCAGTGTGATAATTACAAGTGAACAATACTTATTTTGTTTAAGTTTTTCTCTTTGTCAATTTATCGCACCAGTTCTTTCTGTAATTTCTCTTCATAGAAGGAATGGACTGTTGGTTTTGTATCTTAGGTTGCTGTTGGTTTTTAGAAGGAATTGTTGCTGTTGGTTTTAAATCTCAGGTTCGGGTACCCAAACGGTTCGGGGATTACTCGAACCCTGTTTGGTTCGGTTACGGTTTCAAGATCCCCTACCCGAATGGTTTTCGGTTCGGTTATGGGTACCCGTCTGGGTTCGGGTAATGGGTTTGGTCCGAACCGCCCCATTGCCATCCCTACTTGGCATTTCTTTTGGAAACTCATCTCGTCGTCGGGCATCGGAGGCTCCTCCATCTTAGCTTGTGGAACGTCTGGTGAAAACGGCTTGTGACGGATCTGAAATCACTTGAATCAAAAGAGTTGGAAGGAAAGGTACGAAGAGGTACCTCCTGTCTTGCGCATGGGAATTCTTTTGTTGCATCTCAGACGCTCCTTGCCATGTTGGATTCAAGGTCAATTTTTACCTCCACTTTACACCTTTTACATCAATTTTTACCTCTACTTTCTAAAATTATCCTCCACTTTTACCCATTAACATTTTACCATTATTTTTTCTGAAAAACCCTAGTTTGCCTAGGTTTATAGATTTGCTATGTTTTAAATCTTTTGTAAAAATCAACCCACTAATCATAGAGTCAATCAATCACACAACGGAAAGCAAACAATCGAAGAACACCAAGATATACGTGGAAACCCCTAAATAGGTAAAAAACCACGGGAAGGAATAAAAAACACTATACTCAATATGTAGTTAATTAACGAATGACAAAAAAAAAAAAAAAAAATGTAGTTACAAGCAATCTTACCTACAATTAGAATCCTCACAATCGAGCCTGAGATCTACTTGCTGAATCCACGTTCACCACACCCAGTGCTTTTGACTGCCGCCGCCTTGAATCCACAAGTCTTCCGTTTGCCTCCCGGAATCCACCGAAGGACTTTTCTCAAACTTGTTGTTGATGATGAAATAACTCTTAAAACCTCTTGGAGATTTATTTCCCTTTCAGTGATACATATATTGTATCTATACTCCAAGATGCAAAACAAAGAACCTCTCGAAGATGATTATTTAGCCCAAAGAATCATTCGATACTTGCAAGTCTTCGAGATGCACAAACTCTAGCCGCCGAAAGTGATGAGGGATGGAAATATTTGTGTTAGGGTTCTTATCACCGCGGCTCTCTTATTTTTCGCCCTAATGGCTGAGTATTTATAACTGCTGAATTCGGGCATTTTTGTCGGCTGTTTTGCTCGAGCAAAATGTCCAGCAAAAATAAACATAATGTTTTGCTAATAAAAGGGCCTTAAAATGCTGGAGCAAAACGTGCAACATCTAACTTTTTCCTTGTGCATTTTTGCCGACTACTTTGCTCGAGCCAAACGTCTAGCAAACTTAATCAAAATGTTGTGCTAGTAGAGACCCTTGAAATGCTTGAGCAAAAACATGTAGAACCCAACCTTGTCTTCAAAATGTGCAATCCGTCTTGACTAAAAAAACTACCACACTCGAATAAAAATACATATTGAGATGATTCATTTTCCACACCTAGAACAGACACTCTAAAAATAAGCCAATATGTTCATGTGCAACTCATGTAATCGTACTTGATGTGGGAATTAAGCCAGTTTTTTCTTGTTTTTTTATTCCTACAACGGCATCGATGAAACAATCAAATTCTGGATGGCTTCTTTTCTGTGCTTTTCTTTGCCACCTTTCAAGCCCACCAGTGGTGGTGGTCTTGTTTTTTGAGGTAACTCGGTACGTACCAGTTGGGAGAGTTGACTCTGCGACTCGTTTGACTCGGTTGCACGGTAACTCGGTAAACTGGTTTGCTTGGTAATCGCTCTTTACCGGGTTACTCGGTTATGGATTTTGGAGAGTTTTTTCTTTTTCAGTTTTTTTATTAGCTTTTGGTGGTTGTTTGCTCTATTTCGCAGAGCTTGTTGATCTCCATCAGGTATGCTCTACTTTTAATTAGTTGAATACTCTAGAGGGAATAGTAATGTTTTGCGACGTTCTCTAGTCGACTTCTTCTAATAAGACTGTGATAGTGCTTTTGTTCCATCAAGTAGACACGTCGTCATTGATTTTGTTGGAGATTCAGTTGTTTTGCTTATGCTTTAATTTCTATAGTTCAGTGCGGATTCGGTCCCAGCAGAGTGTGGTTTAGTGCTTAATTAGGAAAATTTCACTGACCTCCGCTGACAATTACACTGACCTCACCTATGGTTTCTGAAAATGCACTGCCCTCCCTTACCTTTGAAACTATTTCCCCATTTCCCCCACCTAACTTTCGTTAGTTTTCAAAAAATAATTATAAAAAATTGTTTTCAAAAAAACTGTTTAGAATAAATGTTTTTCAAAAATACAAAATTAAAGAACTATTTTTGAAAAAATATTTTCAAAACTTCATCATTTCTTAAATTATTTTAAAAAAAAACTGTTTTCAAAACTTTTTTTTTTCAAAAGAACTATTTTCAAAACTTTCTTATTTCAAAAAATTGTTTAAAAAAATGGTTTAAAAAACATTTTTTACGTTTTTTTAAAATAAAAACTACTATTTATTTTTTAGGAAAAACTTTTTTAACTCTAGTTTTTTTTAGAGTTAACAAAGTTTTTTCACAAAAAAAAAAAAAAACAGTTTTGTGCTTTTTCTAAAGCAGTTTTTTTGAAAAATATTTTTCAAAAAATAAAGTTTTGAAAACAATTTTTGATTTTTTTTTTTTTTGAAAACTAACAGAAGTTAGGGAGGGCAGTGCATTTTCAGAAACTATAGGGGAGGTTACTGTACTTGTCTGAAACCTCCAGAGAGGTCAGTGAAATTTAACCTAATTATTATAGTTATCCCTCCCCCTCTTTGTTTAGAGCGCTCCCATTTTACTCTGTATACACTTTCAGGTAGTTTCATCATTTTCAATGAAATACTCATTCCAGCTGAAAACTCACGAAGTAAATCAGTACTCTTGGATACCACTGAGGTGGTTGCCAAGATGGCAAAGTTGAGTGGAATATATTCTCTCCCTTCACTCTGGAGTTCGAACACTGAGCTCCTCATCTGTATCCTTTGGTGGTAGGTAGTGCAGGTATTAAGTCTCGCTTTGCATAGAGGGCCCTTTGCCATCTTATACCAAAGTGGTGCCTATGGTGACAACCTATCTTTTTGGACAATAGCTATAGCTCGAACCGGACTTTCTAGAGGCGGGTTGGGAGCCCATATGGTCAATCCCACCCTTTTCGTTGACAAAAAAGTCTATACTTTTGGATGATGATAGAGGGAATGTCAACGACATTGGTTTCTTTGGTGGCTGGTTGAGAGGGAGTGAGGTGGGTGGTAGATGGTAGATGGTGATTATTGGAATGGATGCTGTCTGGTGATTATTGGAATGAATGCTGTCTGGTTGATTGTTGTAGGAGGTGTTTTGAGAAGAAGATGGGTGGTGTTAATCTCTCCATCCTCTAAATAACTTTCGACCCCCAATACGTGAGAAAGTGAAAATACCTTCCCATGAAAACAGGCCATGTACTTTATTTCTGTTACAATTTGGGGTGAGCCGGTTTGAAGTTGTGTTTGGGTTCGGGTTTACTCAGTTTCTTTCGGGTTGTGAAAAACAGCACCCGAAACTGAACTAAAGTAGCATAAAAATCGATCAGCTCGGATACTCAGGTTTCGGTTCGTGTTGGTCGGTTTGTATCAAGACAGAATTTTTTTGGCAGAAATCATCAAACCCAGACATCAGCAGAAATTTAGAACGTAGAAATCATCAAACCCAAACTCAGAAATCATCAAAACATCATTAACCCCAGAAATCTACTAAAAATGATAAGAAAAAAACCCAGATCTGCTTGTACTAGTTGTGGTCAACTAGTCGTCCTTGATCTGCTTGGAGCCTTGGACGATGCCATGGCAGAGATAAGAGAAAGGTGCAGCTGGGAGGGCGTGGTCGGATTGGGTCGTCGGGTTGGTTCAGGTATTGCTCACCGCTAGTTATAATTCACAAACAAAGTTATCAGCTGGACTTGTTAGAGACCAAAAGTAAATTTGAATGTCGAAATCGTCACAATTAATACTAAAGGGACCAAGTTGGGACTTGTGTGAAACAAAAGGGACAATTGCTGAAATTCACCCATAAAATATTGATTGGCATCACCCAGGTCACGTGTGGAAGCAGATGAGTCAACAGTACACAAGAGCAATGGAAGCAACAATCGATCCACCACGCCGCCGCCGCAAACAACGGAAGGATATAAAAGGCCGCGGCACCACGACGACCATCTTAGAACTCCCATCTCACATATCGTGTGAGATTCTATCTCGACTCCCTCTCAATTCCATCTTCAACTGCAAGCGAGTATGCTCCTCCTTTCGAAACCTAACCCTAGATCCCTGTTTCGCTCAATTGCAACTCCCGAGGTCTTCTCTCTGCCTCATCCTCTACCGTCCCTCTGACAGCGGTCGCCCAATGAAGTTCGGATTTCTTCCACTCCAGGATTCCCTGGTCGATTTACGCCGCCGCAGAGCCACAATGAAGTTCGAAACTCAAATTGAATTCCCTAGTGGCCATCCCTGTGTCGTGTCTTGTAACGGGTTAATTTGTTTGTCAGATTACAATTGTTCAAATGTTTATGTATGTAACCCTATTACGAGACAGCATTTTCGCCTTCCCGAATTTAAGAACGAGCCAAGTTTTATGAATGAACGGCGTTATTTTTCCTGGTGCGGGATTGGGTGTAACCGATCGGCGGACCTTTTTAAGGTGGTAAAAATTATTGCGAATTTGGGAAAACTAGATTTTGAAATGCACTGGAGCATTTATACACTGGGGGTTGATGATGAATGGAGGACCCTTGACCTTGGAGATGCTCGATGACCATTCCCTCTCATTTTAATACCCTTCCATCAAACTAGCTTCGTCTTTTTGAATGGAGCTTTTCACTGGATACACAGTGAAAATTCGATGTTGTCGCTATGCTATTTTGACATGGAGAAAGAGCAGTGTGGAGACCTCCCATTGCCTTCTCTATTTCCTGGTTCTCAATTTTCTGGATATGGTTTCTATCTTGGAGTTGTAGATAACTGTTTATACATTAGTGATGAGAAAACATCTTCAGTAGCTGTCAACATATGGGTGATGAAAGATTATGGAAATATTGGGTCCTGGACTTTAGAATGGATTATTCAACGACCACTTCCTTCCGGGCTAAAGTGGATCCTCAAACCAGTGAAGACTTTCGAAGATGGAACGGTATTGATGGTTGTTGGAAACAAAACCCTTGCATCTTACAATCCGGTATCAACAGTCTTAGAAAAAATAACATATCATGGTGTTAAATTTTGGGGAGGTTCAATCACTGGTGTACCGAGCTTCCTCCCTCTTCCATGAGCGCTATGAATGAAACTGTTAAAGTCTTGAACTCAAGGTACTAACATCTTTGCTTTAGTTGCATTATTTTCTTGATCACATGTTTATTTACTTTCAAGATTTACCTATATTTCACCTTGGTATTTCATGTTTATTTGTATTTGCTAGCCTAAATCTACATACGAGTTTCAAGATTGGATTTGAGAGCTTAAGATTTTCTCTTAAGGATTTTAGCCCTTTGCATATATAGTCCAATCCGATGCTCACATCTGGTCTGACAAACAGACACATAAAAGCTAAGTTTGGCGTGTTATGGATGAATCTTTGTAGTCATTATTGAAGTCGCATTCCACAAAAAAAATGGAGAAAACATTGATTGACTCATACTAACAAGGATGGGTTTACGTAGCAAACAAAGTGCGAATGCGGAACATATCTAAAAAGCAACTGAAAACTGGAGTTAATGTTTTAAAAAAGCTAGTGATGCAGTTGTACCATCTGTGTTTGCTATCCAATTTTGGTGAGTTCATTACCCTTCCGAACTGCACTCCAATGAAAAATTCATACCTCTGGTTTTGGTTTTAGTCCAAAGACAAAACAGGTTCTAAGGTTGTTTCACCGCAGGGTTAATAATCCTCGAACTGGTCTAAATGAGTTAAGAAACTGTCCGGAGGGAAAAATATATTCCCTTGGTGAAGGGTCATGGACAAGCATTGGGAGTCTGGGACAGTCCCTAGCAATTTTCAGAACATCATGTTTACTGTGTTACTCAATGTGGCATTCTTTGGCTTGATTTTGGCTTTGGTTGTCCAGACTTGATTTGTCGTTTCAACTTTGGGAGCACGCAATTATGAGGAGTACCTGGACTTTTTGGGTTTAGTCGGTTGAAAAATTATGGTCAGGTCATATGCTAGTGGCAGTGCTACGAGGTTGCCTCTCGTTCTGTGTTTATTTATTTTGACGGCTAGAATGCTGCATATTGGTGATTAAGGATCATGGGGTCAAGGAATCCTCGACCTGGAGTAAAGGCTTTTTCATTCTGAAAATGAGGACTGCCTTGAAGTGCTTAATTGATTATTATGAGCTGATAACGATTTTGGGAGAAATCTTGATGTCATTACTGGAGATGCTATTTTTCTTTATGATCCTAAAACTATGAGGATGTTCAGATTTATGGAATCACGTCGATGTTTCATGGTCATTTTTCTAGTTTGGTTCATTGAGTGCTTAAGAGGAAACTTTGAAGGTGCACATTTCCAAACCCAGATAATTGTGTCATTTTGAGTGAAAATCACGTGCAAATTGCAATAAAGCTTCGCATGTCTCAGAGCTGTCTTCAATTTCCTCCTTGGCAACATTGTCCCACGTGTGGGCTGTTGTTGCTAAGCTTGTTAATTTGTGGGACTCTTGTGTTCAACAAATTGATTTGGTTCGGGTTGGGGCGGGTTTTGATGATCCCGGCCCCGACTCTAAAATTTCCGAACTACCCCTAACCCGCCCCTAACCCGACCAGATAATTTATTGGTACCCCCGCCCCTATTTTTTCACATATTATGACCCCGCCCTGCCCCTATTTTTTCACATATTATGAAAGTATATTTTAGACTCCAATATTAGTAAGCACAAATGATAAAAGTTCATAAAATAACTTTTACAACTTAACCAAAATCTAAAATATAAGAATACAAATAAAATTGGATGCATATAAGGGAGAAAATATAATTTCATATATACATGTAGGAGTATATAAATAAAATTATACATATATATGTATGTCGGGGCAGGTATCGAGGTGGGGTGACCATACCCTTGCCCCTACCCTGACCCTGGCGGATTTTTTAAAATCACCCCCTGCCCCTACTCGTTACCCTGCGATGAATTGCCATCCCTACTCAGCTTCTGTATTGTCTCCACCTGCATATTTGAAACTACCTCTTTATATTTGCTGGAGAGTTGGTGCACAAGCTCAGAGATTACGTGCTATTTTTTTTTTCCAGACGTGTATGTGGTTAGCAGGATTTTCTGGCAAAAAATGGTGGAGTTGTTGCAAATCTCATTATTGGAAGTCTCATTCCACCAAAAACGGGAAATTGTTTTTTTGAATTTGCTGTAAGGATGGATTAACACAGCGTACTAAGTGCCAATTCGCCATATATCTAAAAGGTAGATGAAAAACTACAGTAAATGTTTTACCGAAAGCTATTGATTTGCACTTGTTTCAAGGAAGGGTGAATTCAGGAAAAGAGAATCTCTTATATCCTCGCTCCATCGGATGCACGGGATCAATTATCAGCATGTGTTTTTGATTAGTTTTGGATTACCTGTATTGATGATTGAGTTGTCCACTTGTCCTGTATTACTGCCAACCGCAGGGAATGGTGAACTCCGGAGTTGGCTTAAAAGCAGGTCGGGAAAACAATGGCTTTTGAGAGGCATTCGAGACTTCGAGTACATTAAGGTTTCATGATGGTACCATTCTCTCTTTTGATGTATGGAATGGAAACTATGGACAACGCTGTCAAGTTTATGCTTCTTTTGTCCTATAATGGTCGTAGTCTTTTCAAGAATGTACTGGTGTTCTGTTTTAAACTGCATTCTTTATTCTGCTGATGAAATCATCAAAATTGTAATCGTCCCCAGCTCCCTACCAAATATTACTATGTCAAATTCAACTGTGTTTGTTTCATCCTCTTTGGGCCGTCAGCGGGATTCTCTGCTTCTTTACATTTTGAATGAGCTTCGGCAGACGCTCGTTGCTGCAAACTTCTGCTCGAATGCCACTTGCTTTCAGTTTGCTAGTCACTTCTTTGCAGTAATCAAGCTGTGACGCAGAGGGCGATTTTCAAACAAGCTATTTACCAAAACGAAAAAGTTCAAACAAGCTGCAAGTCAGAGAGGAGAAAAACGTTGGCCCAAAAATAAAACTATTTTGGAAGCAAAACATAGAAGCGAGATGAGAACATTAGTTTTCAGACAAGGATGTCGCTTTTTATTATTATTTGAGCTGGTATGGTTCACTATTGCAACTATTGGAATGTCGTGTGATGCAAGCTTCGTTGTGCTCGCTTGATAGAAGCCTATGGCTTCAGGTCACTCCAGGGGAGGGAGGTAGCTATGCTGATCTAATCAAGTTTCATCGGTAAAGATCAGAGAGAATGCGAGAGAGAATCGAACTGGCAGTACTGGATTTAATGATGCGGTTCTGTGGATATCCTCATTCCTCAAGTTGGGTTATGTGCCAAACGTCAAATTGGAACTTGCCTGCATAGTTGAACATTGCCACTTCCTTTCAAGAGCATCCTCAATCCTGAGATCAATATTGAGAACATAAATGGCACCACCACCCTCATAAACCAGGTAGTTCCCCCATTTATCATCTAAATCTCTGATGCATCTTAAAGGGCTGCAATTTCCCATATTTCATCAACAACCACATCTTTCTCTGGTCTTGTTAGGTTCACTTCATACTTCCTAAAACCAAATTGCAACAATATTTCCTCTATGAGATCAGGGACACCCCTTATCTCTGTAGTTAGCCATTCTTTGGATTTCTGTAGTGAAAATAAGGCCTCTTGAGAAGAACATGAAGATCTCGTTCAATGTTGCTTCAGGAAGTGAAAGTTGCCTTCTTGATGTAGTTGTGCAGGAACTCTCTGAAAATGTTGAAGCAACGTTGGACTCACTGCATTGGCTATTTCAAGTTTTTTAGCTTGTTAATGTTTTTTGTAGACTGAACTTCAATTGTTTTGGGGCTTTCTGTACTATAATGGGCATTGGCTCAACACAAATTCGATTTCCGCATTCTCTGCGGATTACTGCTCCGTATAAGACCATTGCAACTTTGCAAGGTCTCAGTATACTATCTCATTCTTCAGCATGTTTTAGATGACCGGTGGGACCACAGTTGCAGAAGAACTAATGAGAGCTTGTACATAGCTATAGGAAATACAGTTGTGCTCTATGCACAACAGTTTTTTGCGACGTTGATCTTGCTTGTTTTCAGTAACTTTGCTCTAGATATGACAATAGCAGATTTACTGAAACCAAGATGGACAGATTAATTTGTACCGGGTACATTTTTTTTTATCTGAATTTGTACCGGGTACTTGGCATTACTTTAGTTTCTGTGTTCTTGTTGAGTAGTATGTTGGAGCTATTATCATCCTTGCAAATGTCAGTAAATTCTGGAACACAGTTTATACGTAACGTAATGATACTTGATGTCGGAATTTAAGCCAGTTTTTTTCTTGTTTTTTTATTCCTACACTGCATCGTTGAAACAAGAATCAAATTCTGGATGGCTTTTTAATTTCCTGTGCACTTCTGTGCCACCTTTCATGCCCATTAGTGGTGGTGGTCTTGTTTTTTGAGGTAAGTCGGTACCAGTTGGAGAGTTGACCCAGCAATTCGTTTGAATCTGTTGCACGGTTAATCGATTGATCACTCCTTACTTGGTTACTCGGTTAGGGATTTTGGAGAGTTTTTTCTTTTTCTGTTTTTTATTAGCTTTTGGTGGTTGCTTGTTTTGTTTTAAAGAGCTCGTTGTTCTCCATCGGGCGTATGCACTACTTTGAGTTGAATACTCCAGAGGGGATAGTAATGTTTTACAATGTCCTCTAGTAGGCTTCTTCTGGTTTGACTGTGACGGTGCTTTTGTTCCATCGAGTATACACATCATCATTGATTGCCTAGCTCAAGATTCAACTGTTTGCAATGAAATTCCCGTTCCAGCTTGAAAACTCACTAAATAAATCTGAACTCTTGGATATTGTCAAGAACATGGGTTTCTTTGGTGGCCGGTTGAGAGGGAGTGAGATGGGTCGTGGATGGTGGTGATTGGAATGGATGGCTGATTGTTGCGGGAGATGTTTTGAGAAGAAGATGGGTGATATTGCTCTCTACAGCCCTTAAATGACTTTCGACTCCGAATACGTGCGAAAGTGAGTATACATTATCCCATGAAAACAGACCATGTGCTTTATTTCCGTTACAAATCACAAACGAAGTTATCAATTGGACTTGTTAGAGACAAAAAGTAAAGTTGATTGTAGAAGTCGTCACAATTAATACTAGAGGGACCAAATTGGGACTTGTGTGAAACAAAAGGGACGATTGATAAAATTCACCCATAAAATATTGTGGTTGGCTTCGCCCAGGTCATTCGGGTCGAAGCAGATGAGTCTGAGTCAACACAGAGCAATGGAAGCAGCCGCCGATCCACCATGCAGCCGCCGCCGTCGCTGCCGCAAACAACGGAAGCAGATACAAGACCACGCAACCACGACCACGATTTCAGAACTCCCATCTCACATAACCTCCGACATAGTATCTCGACTCCCTCTCAAATCGATCTTCAGCTGCAGGGGAGTATGCTCCTCCTTTCGAAACCTAACCCTAGATCCCTATTTCCCTCAATTGCAACTCCCAAGGTCTCCTTTCTGCCTCATCCTCTACCGCCCCTCCGACAGCGGCCGCCCAATCTACTTCGGATTTCTTCCACTCCACAATTCCCGGGTCAATTTACGCCGCCGCAGAGCAACAATGAAGTTCGAAACTCAAATTGAAATCCCTGGTAGCAATCTCTGTGTCGTGTCTTGTAATGGGTTGCTTTGTTTGTCAGATCAATTTTGTCTAAACAACAGTGTTTATGTATGTAACCCTATTACCAGACAACATTTTCGCCTTCCGGAATCTAAGAACGAGCGAAGTGTTATAAATGAACGACCTCAGCTTTATATTCGCTGGTGCGGGATTGGGTACAGTCGATCGGCCGACCTTTTTAAGGTGGTAAGCTTTACTGCGAATTTGGGAAAACGACCTTTTGAAACGCACTGTAGCATTTATACACTTGGGGTTGATGATGAATGGAGGACCCTTGGTCTTAGAGATGCTGGACTAACATTCCCCCATAATGGTGATATCGTGTTTTTGAATGGAGCTTTTCACTGGATAGGCCAGGAAAATTCGTTATGCTCTTTTGACATGGAGAAAGAGCAGTGTGGAAACCTCCCCTTGCCTTCTCAAGTTTCTGGATATGGTTTCCATCTTGGAGTTGTAGATAACTGTTTATACATTATTGATGAGAAAACATCTTCAGTAGCTGTCAACATATGGGTGTTGAAAGATTACGGAAATATGGGGTCCTGGACTTTAGAATGGATTATTCAACGACCACTTCCTCCTGGGCTTTGGAACCTCAAACCAGTGAAGACTGTCGAAGATGGAACAGTATTGATGATTGCTGGAGAGAAAAACCTTGCATCTTATAATCCGGTATCAACAGTCTTAGAAAAAATAACATATCATGGTGTTAAATTTTGGGGAGGTTCAATCACTGGAGTTCCGAGCTTCCTTCCTCTTCCATGAGCACTATGAATGAAACTGTTAAAGTCTTGAACTCAAGGTACTAACATCTTTGCTTTAGTTAAATTATTTTCTTGATCACATGTTTATTTACTTTCAAGATTTACCTATATTTCACCTTGGTATTTCATGTTTATTTGTATTTGCTGGCCTAAATCTACATACGGGTTTCAAGAATGGATTTGAGAGATTAAGATTTTCTCTTAAGGATTTTAGCCCTTTGCATATATAGTCCAATCCGATGCTCGCATCTGGTCTGACAAACAGACCCATAAAAGCTAAGTTTTGCGTGTTATGGATGAATCTTTGAAGTTATTATTGCAAGTCTCATTCCACACAAAAAAAAAAAAAAAATGGAGAAAACATTGATTGATTCATACCAACAAGGATGGGTTTACGCAGCGAACGAAGTGTGAATGTGGAACATATCTAAAAAGCAACTGAAAACTGGAGTTAATGTTTTCAAAAAGCTAGTGATGCAGTTGTCCCATCTATGATTGCTATCCGATTTTGGTGAGTTCATTACCCTTCCACAAAAAAATGGAGAAAACATTCATTGACTCGTACTAACAAGGATGGGTTTACGTAGCGAACAAAGTGTGAATGTGGAACATATCTAAAAAGCAACTGAAAACTGGAGTTAATGTTTTCAAAAAGCTAGTGATGCAGTTGTCCCATCTATGATTGCTATCTGATTTTTGTGAGTTCATTACCCTTCCAAACTGCACTCCAATGAAAAATTCATACCTCTGGTTTGATTTTAGTCCGAAGACAAACAAGTTTCCAAGGTTCTTTCACTGCAGGGTAACAATCCTCGGACTGTCTAAATGAGTTAAGAAACTGTCCGGAGGGGAAAATATATTTCCTTGGTGAAGGGTCATGGACAAGCATTGGGAGTCGGGGACAGTCCCTAGCAATTTTCAAAACATCTTGTTTACTATGTTACTCAATGTGGCCGTCTTTTGCTTTGGTTGTTCAGACTTGATTTGTTGTTTCAACTTTGGGAGCAAGCAATTATGAGGAGTACCTGAACGTTCTGGGTTTAGTTGGTTGAAAAATTATGGTCAGGTCATATGCTAGTGGCAGTGCTATGAGGTTGCCTCTCATTCTTTTTTTTTTTTGACGGCTAGAATGCTGCAATTGGTGATTAAGGATTATGGGGTCAAGGAATCCTGGACCTGGAGTAAAGGCTTTTTCATTCTGAAAATGAGCATTGCCTTGAAGTGCTTGATTGATTATTATGAGCTGATAACGATTTTTTAGAAGGGAGAAATCTTGATGTCACTTGCTGGAGATTCTATTTTTCTTTATGATCCTAAGTTTGAAAACTATGAGGATGTTCAGATTTATGGAATCACGTCGATGTTCCATGGTAATTTTTCTAGTTTGGTTCATTGAGAGATTGATGCAGGACAAGATCCCACGCGTTTTAATTTATGGAAACGTTGTTTTAGTAAAAAATTAATTGAGGATATTTTAATTTTCTGCCACTTGTTTTGACATGTTTTTCATTAGGAATTAGTCTTAATTTTCATAAGTAGGTTAAGCAACATCTTTTATTTGTTTTAGTCTCTTATTTTATGTTTCTTAGTTTCCGTTATTGTTTTTCATGGTTAGCAAGATTATTCTATTTCCTCGTTTAATTAGGGTTTATCCTATAAATAAGGATGTAGCCTATGGGTATATTTAGCTTTTAATCAATATCATTTCAGAGTTAATCTCTTTCTTCTTGTGGATTGAAGAACTCTCGTGGATTCGAGACCTATCTTCGTTTGAACTAGTACGCTAACTAGTTTCTTGTGAATTTCGTTGCGTCAAGTGGTATCAGAGCTGGTTTTTCCTGGCTCGATGGCACCAAACAAAGTAGATGACACACCCTTTAGCGTTGCTCAAAGGTTTGCTGATCCGAGGAAGATGGTAGAAGAACAACAAACCCAGTTGGCAGAATTTCGAGAATTTAGTGAAGCTACCCGAACACAGTTAACGAACATTCAAGAAACGCTGCGACAGTTGACTCTTATCGTCAACCAAGGACCAGTAAGGGTTGAAGAGAATCGCACGATGAGAGTTGCCCAACGCCGTCCTCTTAACTAGGTTCGGGAACGCGCCGTGGGATTTGCCCAACACCAACCCGATAATCAGATTGTAGTTGGGAGACACCCAACTAATTGTAAGGATTTCAGGTATTATAACAACTTACCAAAATTCAAGGGCAATGAATATTTTAAGGATATTTTAGATTGGATTTTAGACATTGAAGATTTTTTTGAGTATGTAAAAATGTCGTCCGAAAAAAGGTGGAAATATTTGTTGTAAAAACTTGCGGGGCCAGCATTACGGTGGTGGTTAGATATGCAAGATTTAAGAGAGCAATTAGGAAAGCGTCCTATTCACGCATGGTCAAGAATTAAAAAACTTATGATGGAGAGATTTTTGCCTTGGGATTATGAGCAATTACTGAAGGAAATATATGAGTCAAAGCAACAAATTACAATCAACTCATTTGCCAATAATGTTGTTGAAGAAGCTTTAAAAATAGAGGTAATTATCTGATGACTCTATGGTCAAGCGACTCAAGCCAACCCATCTCAATGAGCCAATTGTTGATATGGTCAAGTTTCCCTTATTGATTTTCTTGGAGTGCAATAGTATGATTGGATTTCCAATATTCATCTGGTTGATCTTATCAATCACTTGAAGCATGCAGAGAAGATATCATCGCCAATATTATTTTCTGTGATGTTTTGGAAGGAAATAAAAGGGTTTAAGTATTCCAAGTATCTATTTATTTGGCATGGAAGATGGTAGATTCCTAACGAGAACTTGAGGTCGAGTTCTTTTGAAGAAAAGGAGATTGATGCAGGACAAGATCCCATGCGTTTTAATTTATGGAAACGTTATTTTAGTAAAAAAATAAATTTAGAATATTTTAATTTTCTGCCACTTGTGTCATGTTTTTTTATTAGGAATTAGTCTTAAATTTCATAAGTAGGTTAAGCAGTATCTTTTATTTGTATTAGTCTTTTATTTTATGTTTCTTAGTTTCCATTATTGTTTTTCTTGGTTAGCAAGATTATTCTGTTTCCTAGTTGATTTAGGGTTTATCCTATAAATAAGGATGTAGCCTATGGACATATTTAGCTTTTATTCAATCAATACAACTTCAAGATTTTCTTTATTTTTCTTGTGGATTCGAGAACCTATCTCGTTTGGAATAGTACGCTGACTATTCTCTCGTGAACTCCGCTACGCCAGAGATGTTGCTTAGGGGGAAACTTTGAAGGTGCACATTTCCAAACCCAGATAATTGTGTCATTTTGAGTGAAAATCGCGTGCAAATTGCAATAAAGCTGTCTCAGAGCTGTCTTCAATTTCCTCCTGGCAAATTGCTAAGTGTTAATTTGTGGTACTCTTGTGTTCAACAAAATGATTTGGTTGTTTTACTTTCTTAGCTTCTGTATTTCTTAGCTTCTCTTTATATTTGCTGGAGAGTTAGTGCACAAGCTCAGAGATTACGTGCTATTTTTTCAAACGTGTGGTTAGCTGGATTTTCAGGCAAAAATGGTGGAATTATTGCAAGTCTCATTCCACAAAAAAGGGGAAAATGTTTTTTTGAATTTGCTGCAAGGATGGATTAACACGGCATACTAAGTTCCAATTCGCCATGTATCTAAAAGGTAGATGAAAAACTACAGTAAATGTTTTCCAAAAAATATGATGCACTTGTTTCAAGGAAGGGTGAATTCAGGAAAAGAGAATCTCTTATATCCTCACTCCATAGTATGCATGAGATCCATTATCAGCATGTGTATTTTATTAGTTTTCGATTACCTGTATTAATGGTTGGGTTGTCCTAGTAGTTGTCTTAATCTATGTGTTTCAAATTAAGTTGTACTGCCAACTGCAGGGAATGGTGAACTCCGGAGTTGGCTTAAAAGCAGGTCGGTAAAATAATGGCTTCTGAAAGGCATTCGAGACTTTGAGTTCATGATAAACTTTCATGGCGGTGTAATTACTAGAGTACCGTTCTCTCTTTTGCTGTATGGAATGGAAACTATGGACAACGCTGTAAAGTTTATGCTTCTTTTGTCCTATAATGGTCGTAGTCTTTTCTGGAATTGCCAACTGCGAGAATTTCAAACTGCTGTTCTGTTTTAAACTGCATTCTCGATTCTGCTGATGAAATCATCAAAATTATAATCGTCCCCAGCTCCCCACCAAATATAGCTATGTCAAATTCAACCATGTTTGTTTCATCCTCTTTGGGCAGTCAGCGGAATTCTCTGCTTCTTTACATTTTGAATGAGCTTTGGCAGGCACTTGTTGCTGCAAACTTCTGCTCGAATGCCACTTGCTTTCAGTTTGCTAGTCACTTCTTTGCAGTAATCAAGCTGTGATGCAGAGGACGATTTTCAAACAAGATATTTACCAAAACGGAAAAATGCAAACAAGCTGCTCGAATCTCATGGTCGATCCCGCTGGCGATAATAGTCCTGTAAATCATCAAATGCCGTGTGATGCAAGCTTCGTTGTGCTCGCCCGATAGAAACCTATGGCTTCAGGTCACTCCCGGGGGAGGTAGCTATGCTGATCTAATCAAGTTTCATCGGTACAGATCAGAGAGAAAATGCGAGAGAGAATCGAAGTGGCAGTACTGGATTTATGATGTGGTTCTGCGGATATCCTCGTTCCTCAAGTCGGGTTATGTGCCAAACGTCAAATTGGAACTTGCCTGCATGGTTGAAACTTTGCCAATTCCTTTCAAGAGCATCCTCAATCTGGAGATCAATATTTAGAACATAAAAGGCACCACCGCCCTCAAAAACCAGGTTGTTCCACCCTTAAATCACTAATGCATCTTAAAGGGTTGCAATTTCCCATATTTCATCAACTCCCACATCTTTCTCTGGTCTTGTTAAAAGGTTCACTTCATACTTCCCAGAACCAAATTGCAACAATATTTCCTCTATGAGATCAAGGACACCCCTTATCCTTAATTGGACTCTAAACGAAATATGTGTGCATCATTTTGTAATTAGCGATTCTTTGGATTTCTGTAGTGAAACTAAGGCCTCTTTAGGTCAAATAATTAAGTATTTTTTTTGTCCTTAGTCAAGAAAAAATTCTTATTTGTTACTCCATTTTTCTGTAAAGTTAGCTTCGTCTCGATGAGAGAAATCTAAAAGTTAAAAAATTATGAGCCAAATGAAATATTTTTGAAAATAAAAACAAAAATAATCCAAAAAGTTCGTCTATTTTGGATAAGTTTTGTCTTTAATGAACATTTTAAAGATTTTAGTCATAATTTTTTAATGTTTACATTTCTCTGTTGACTCAAATTAATAATCCACAAAAAGTTGACGCAAAATTAACGATTGCGAATTTTTTTTAAACAAGGATTAAAGCCAAACACCCCTAAGAGCATCTCCTATCAATCTCTATATTTCCATTTTAGAGACCGGATGTGACATAATGAGGGAATATTTAGTAATTTGTTCCTTCTTTTCTTTAACTTTTTGTATGAGAGAATATTGAAGGAATCCATCATCTTTTTATAGATTCATAAACCAAAATAGAGGTGTGAGTTGGTCTCTAAATCTCTAAAAAGGTGGATGGATCCTTTCAAAAAAATACAAAAAATTACAAAAAAAAAAAAGAGGGGCAAATTATAAAATCTCCCAGCATTATTTTATATCTGGTCTCTAAAATGGATATATAGAAATTGATAGGTGATGCTCTAAGATTTGGGGTCCTCATTTGCTAGTATATTTATCGTAGGAGTAATACTTTGAGGTTGAGTTTTCTGTGTGCTACCCCTGATTCTCATTTACTAAGGTGATTTTAGAAACTTTGTTTTAGCAAAAGGAGTATGTGAAAGAAAATTATTTTTTGGCAACTTAGCTTTTAGCTAATGGGAAACAACTTGGTTTTAGCAACTTCGATTTTAGCACTTTTGTAGCAATAAGTACGGAAAAGAAACCGTAAATCAAGAGGAACCGATGGGGGTGTACCAACTGGCCTCGGAGACCCACAAAACGAACGATTCAAATCATTAATTCATCTTAGAATAATTTTCTGAGGGGCTCTGCGAGAAATCAGCACCATTGGACGGGCGTAAGTGATTGATCCAAAATCTTCTTATTTCATTCAAAACCACACAAACAAGTCTTGACGGGAAGCGTCTAGAGAGAGAGGGTCTGGGCAGTGGGTTTCCCCACCCCCAAACCCACCCCCAGCCCCTTTCCATCCCCTCTCATTTTTTCCTCCTTTCAATCTCTTCCTTCCTCCTCCCCTCTCAGTCCCATACTGATTTGGACTATCTCTCTCTTCCTCTCCGACCTCCATGATTGCGGATGGTTAAGTCTTTCTCCTTTGGGAGGTAAGATCTCCCACTCCCCACCATTTTTAGACTCGGGAGACCCAAATCTGGAGTTTCTAGATCTGGGTATTGGCTATTGCATGGCGATCCTGTTCATTTCGGACGGTGGTCCCCTGAGCTCTCCAGCAGCGGCAGTGAAGGCTAGGAGTGCAGATTTAGTGGTGATCCTGCAGTGGGTGATGAAGGCGCAGAGGAGGCGGTCCTTCAGTCACCCACCTCCACGAGAGGAGGTTGGGTCCAACATCGTTGCTGAGTGACTTTTCTTTTTCGTTTTGTTTTGTTGTTTTTTTGTTGTTTTGTATTTCGGATCAGTAGTGTCCTTTGTTCTAGTTTTTATGAATATATGTTTCTGTTTGCTCAAAAAAAAAAAAATTTCAAAACCACACCCACATGCACTAACATTTGTACCAACAATTGCACAAATTCTCTAATATGGGATATATGGGTCCTAAATATCCTTTGTGAGAGTTTTTTATTATTATTATTATATAGTATAAGAGAGTTTGTACAATTATTAATTTAAGTGTTAGTGCCTCCATTTTTTTTCTTAAATTTCACTGCCTCGTTTTATTGCAAATATCATCCACATGACATCACCTGGGTGACGCACTGACGTCTATCCCGATACAGAGCATTAGAAAAGCAGACGACAGATGATACAATTACAAACAAACTTCCTCTCTCTGATGAGTCAACTCAGAGCAATGGAAGCAGCAATCGATCCACGTCCACCACGACGCCGCCGCCGCCGCCACAAACGACAGAAGGGAACACACGACCACACCAACACCGCCGCGACCACCATTTCAGAACTCCCAGATCACATAAGGAGCAACATTGTATCTCGACTCCCTCTCAAGTCCATCTTCACCTGCAAGCGAGTCTGCTCCTCCTTTCGAAGCCTAACCCTAGATCCATATTTCCCTCAATTGCACCTCTCGATGTCTCCTCTCAGCCTCATCCTCTACCGCCACTGCCGCTCCGAAAGCCACCACCCAACCTTCGGATTTCTTTCACTCGCCGATTCCCTAGTCGATTTAGGCCTCCCCAGATCCACAATGAAGTTCGAAACCAAAATTGAAATCCCTGCTCGTAACACTCTCAGCATGAAAAGTTCCTGTAATGGGTTAATTTGTTTGTCAAATTACTACTGTTCGGACGAGGTTTATATATGTAACCCTATTACGAGACAGCATCTTTTCCTTCCCAAACCTAAAAACGAGCACGTTTGGTCTGGGTATGGGATTGGGTATAGTCAATCGACGCACCATTTTAAGGTGGTAAAATTTACTTTGGAAGGCAAACTGCCGCATAGATTGCACTGTTGGGTTTATACACTTGGCGTTGATGATGAATGGAGGTCCCTTGGAGACACAGGACAACCAGTGCCTAATAATCGCAGTTTTGTTCTTTTGAATGGAGCTCTTCACTGGATAGGCTTGCTAGATTCTGAGTTGTTGCTATGCTATTTTGACATGGAAAAAGAGCAGTGTGGAAACCTCCCCTTGCCGAATCTCTCCGTCGTGCCTTTTCAATTAAAAAGGACGCCTTTTCAATTAAAAGGGACGCGTTTCCATCTTGGAGTTGTGGATTTCTGTTTATACATTCGCCATGAGCAAAAGTGTCGATTTCCTGTCAATATATGGGTGATGAAGGATTACAAAAATATTGGGTCCTGGACTTTAGAATGGATTATTCAACGACCAGTTCCTTCTTGGGTGGGTCTCGATCTCAAACCACTTAAGACTTTGGAAGATGGAACAGTATTGATGATTGCCAAACAGAAAACTCTAGTATCTTATAATCCGGTAACAACAGTCTTCGAAAGAGTAAGATATCACGGTGTTCACTCTTGGGAAGAATCAATTGTTGATGTACCAAGCTTCCTCCCCCTCCCAGGAGCAGAATGAATGAAAATGTTGAAATCCTCAACTTAAGGTACTGATATCTTGGCTCTACTTACGTTATTTTCTACATCATGTTTATTTACTTTCAAAATTTCGGTATGTTTCACCTTGTTATTTCATGTTTATTTGTATTTGTTAGCCTAAATCAACATATGGTTATCAAGAATGGATTTGAGAGTGTAAGATTTTCTTTGAAGGATTTCAGCCTGTTGCATATATAGTTCGATTTGATGCTTATATGCAGTAAAAAAAAGTAGTCCCATAAATGCTTCCACCTTGAACCTCAATGCTAAGTTTAGCATGTCACAGATGAATGTTTGTAGTCATTATTGCAAGTCTCACGCCACAAAATTGAGAAAAAACATTGATTAAATCGTGATAAGAACCAAGTGCACATTTGGAATATATCTGAAAAGCAAGTGAAAACTGCAGTAAATGTTGCACATAAAGCTAGTACGCACTTGTACCATCTTTGTTTGCAATCCGATTTTGGGTGAGTTCATTGCCCTTCCAAAATGCACTCCAATGAAAATGTGAAGCATTCATACCTCTGCTTTCAGTTTTAGTGCTAAGGTTCTTTCGCCCTAGGTTATTGGTCCTCAAACTAAAGAGTGAAGATTCACCTTGGAGAAGGGTAATGGAGAAGCAATGGGACAGTCCCTAGCAATTTTCAGAACATCTCGTTTAATGCATTCCTCAATGGGGCTATTTGAGTGCTACGAGGTTGCCTCTCGTTGTATGATTATTTTGACAGCGATTATGCTGCAATACGATTATGAGGTCAAGGTATCCTTGAGTAAAGACTTGTCACTCGGAAAATGAGGATTTCCACTTGCCATTAAGTTGTCGACTAATTATTACGAGCTGATAACGATTTTTGAGACTGAAAAAATCTTGATGTTGTTCATTGGAGATGCTCTTCTTCTTTATGATCCTAAGTCGGAACATCACAAGGATGTTCAGATTTGTGGAATCATGTCAATGTTCCGCAGGATTGCTCATGTTTCTTTGGTTCCACTTATTAGTGTCATTTTGAGTAAAAATCACGTGCAAGTTGCAATAAAGCTCTTGTATGTCAGTATGTGCCAGTGTTGTCTGCAATTTCCTCAATGACAACTTTATCCCACATGTGCTGTTGTTGCTAAGCTTGTTAATTTGTTGTATTCTCGTGTTCAACAAAATGATTTGGTACTTCTTTTTTCTGGGGTTCTGTATTGTCTCCAGTCTCCACCTGCATATTTGAAACTAGGAAAATAATCTCCTTATATTTGTTGGAGAGGGGCTGTACAGGTGGTACACAAGCTCACAGATTACATGCTATTTTCCCAGATGAGTATGTGGTTAGCAGGGTTTTCTGGCAAAAAATTGAATCTTGTTTCTCTGTGTCTCTTTCGAGTCTCTAGGTTTGGAATCTTTATTTCAAACCTGAGCTTGGTATGTTTGCACCTGATGTCTTCTTACCTGAGTCCATTAATTGTGCTGCTTCATATTGCTAAAGTTAGTTGTTAATGGGGGTGTGAAAATCATTTCCCCTTTCTTAAATACAAAAAATTATATGGGGGCGGTTCCGCTAATACTTATTTTGACGCACATTATTTTTCTGGGTCTCAACGTGATGTTCCAAATAGTTTTGCAGAAACTGTGACAGGAAATGGTGTTCACAAAATCGTTTTAATCAAAGCCTTTACCGATATCCGATTGAACTATGTTTTTACAGGACCCGCTATTTTACTCATTTAAACAAGATCAATGGTTCGGAACTTCACAGGGGGACTCAGAAATGTGAGGTGTTAAAATAAGTGTTAGCGGAACCACCCCTAATTATATATTTCACTGTTTTAGCTTATCTTGATCTAATACGCTTTGACTTGTGAATTTAATCCAAACTTCAGATGTGCAAGTCCTGAGATGTGGGAACCTTTTTGGGAGGAGGAAAATCAAGATCTTGTTGAACGTTGCTTCAAGAAGCGAAAGTCACCTTGGTATAGCTATGTAGGACCTCTCTGGAAATGTTGATGCAAAGCTGGACTCACTGCGTTCACTATTTAAAGTTCTTTTGCTTGTAGATAAAACTTCAAATATTTTTTGGAACTGTTCTATTGTAGATAGATATCAACTGATGCTAGTTAAAGTTTGGTATTTTTGCTCTTCGGTTATTAAATTGACAGGAGCCGTGAATATATCCAATTAGTCACAGTGGCAGAGTCACCTTGAGACTAAAGTGCCCACACTGCCCTTTCCTGTTTTGTACTAAGTTTTTATTTTTCCCAAAGACTGAGGGGTGTTCAGGCTTAAGCACACACACCTCGACTATTCTCCTCCTTGGTCCGGTCAAATGCAGGCCATCTACATCGGGACTAGAGGATTTTTACAAGAGATTCCTCTACTATGTCCTGGCCCAAGAGGCTGCCAAGTGTCGAAGATGTCAAGGTTTACAGCTCATTCCTGTTGTCACTTGAGCTATTCCTTGGGCAATTAGTCGGGATAGTCGGTCTAATTGAGCTAGTCGGGCTAGTGGGCGAGGGGCTTTTTAGCGCCTAAGCGGCGAGTACTCGGTCTTCCAGACATTCTTTTAGAACTCTGGATACAAGGAAAGAGGAGTTTAGAAGGCATTAACCCAAAGAGAGAAAAACAAAGGCCTGGCCAACAACCAAAACACACAAAAAAAACTGAAGCAAAACACACCAAAGCTACGATACCATGGTCTAATGGCATTCAACATGAAGGTTAGAAACACCAGTTGTTCTTAGCTTTCTTACATTTTTCAAAACTCTTATTTATTTGGTAGAACAGGGGCATAATCTTTTTCTTTTGCCAACTTATTCTGGTCATAATGTCTCTCATCAACCATCACACAACAATGCGACTTAAGCTCAGAATTTATTCAATTTCTCCCTCTTTAGAGAAGTGTTTGAGTTGTCCGTGAACTGTAAAATAATTGCTACTTGACAAAAACTATTTGATAACTTACATTTCCTTTTGCAAACTACTAACCGATCAAAACCAAACCAAACCAAACCAAACCGAGCCTTATGTCCCAATCGACTGGGGTCGGCTACATGAATCATTTTTCTCTATTGAGCTCTGTCAAGTGTTGCTTGTTCACTTAAGCCTAGTAGACTCAAATCTTTGCGCACTACCGCATCTAATGTCAATTTGGGTCTTCCTTTCCCTAGAGCGTTGCTACTCAAAGCTATCTTATCCGCTCTCTTAACTACTTCATCCGCTGGTCTACGATAGACATGCCTAAAGTACCTTAGCCTATTTTCCCTCAACTTCTCCTCTATAGGTGCTACACCTACCATCTCGCAGATTGTTTCATTTCTAATATTGTCTCGCCTAGCCTTACCATACATCCACCTCAACATTCTCATTTTCGCTACATTTATCTTGTTCACCTGTTGTTTCTTAATAGGCCAACATTTTGTCCCTAAAGCATCGTTGGTGTTATGGCAGTTCTATAGAATTTACCCTTCAATTTTGTGGGTACCCTCTTGTCACACAGTACTCTAGTAGCGCTTCTCCACCTGAGCCACCCCACTTGGATCCTATGGGTCACATCATCTCAAATGTCTCCATCTTGATTAATATAGAGCCTAAATACCTAAAATTGTCACTCTTTGGTATCTTCTAATCTTGAATCATTACTCTTTCTTCATACACACTTCTGGTATCACTAAACTTGCAAACCATATACTCAATCTTACTCCTACTTATCCAAAACCCTTAGACTCTGATGCTTCCCGCTAAATTTCTAATTTAGGGTTAACACTGCTAGCAGTTCCATCTACAAGTACAATATCATTTGCATCTCTGTGTAACATTAGAATAAGAAGTTAATAATTTTGTATAAAACAAAAGCTAAAAAAGTCATACTTACAAACATGAATGCTCGTGATACAAATGATCTGGAGCCGGCCAAGTGATTATATTTCAATGCTTTCTGTGCCTTTTCCCCCCTCTCTTAGACTTCTTTTGCGAGAAACATAAAACAAGACATGTTCAAAAGCACCATATCGTTCTTATAGTCACCAAGTCCAAAAGTTTGTTGTAAGGAAACAACCAAGTTTAATATACTGGTAGGTGTGTAAATTAGATGGATAATGCATTAAATGAGTAACACAAATTTCTAATTACCCCCACTACGCAGAACAATTGATTCTTTGATACCAAAACAATCTCTCCCCACCCAATTCTCAAATTGGAGCATGATCTCAAATTATCTACCCGAGACTATGTACATGGCAACCACATAAGAAATGTATTTTTCTCAAGAAAAAACTCCCCTGCCCAAAAAAAAAAAACTTTAAAAAATGATTCTCAAATGGCTTCTTTTTGTCTGCCTACCTAACATCAGTTAAACCGAAAACTACATAAATAGAAAAGTAGGCGAATGGATGGAAGCATACACAACCTTTGCAATCCAACATTCTCAAAAAGTACTTCTCTAAATCTCATTTGCTATGTCAGTGTTTAAACCTCACAGAGCTCTTCCAAACCATCTAGTCATAATAAAATGAATGTAGAATCAATAGGAAGAATAAACAAATCTACTAAAACACCTTTCAGCTAGTGAACAAAAACAGTCGGCAATTATAAAAAACAGAGCTGGTTGGACACATAAAGGAAGGCCAAAGGCATATCAAGAAGCTATAAATATGCACATACTATAACATTATCTCCACTGCAAATAAAAATCAAGTCCAAAAGGCCCGAACCTGAACTCAAGAACCCATCCTGTAATGTGGGTTTCCTAAGTGTTGACGAAACCTAGTAAGTTCACTGAAAAGGAAAAAACATTAAACAAAATCCTTTACAAAGATTCACCAGATCGAAGAATGACAAAAACTATCTGATTTAAATGTCCTTCAAAAAGGTTTACATGACTTTGAGGTTATCCCCATCTAACGATTCCATCCAACCCCAAACACATATTTGGCTAAATCATAGATAGGACTTTCCAAATTAAAAAAAAAAAAAAGGGAACAAAATCATGAATGAGCAATTTTGGATTTTGAAGTTCATATCATTCATAAAGGTATTTGTGTAAGTTGGGCTTTTAAAATGTAGCTTTCACGTAAATCAACGGTTCAACAAAGCAAAAAATTTCAGTCAAGGGCTAGAGATGGTCTTCACACGTGTAGGACTGTCTAGTCTTTGGATGTTGCGATCGCCGTAGCTTCCTGAGAGAGAAATAAAAAACAAAACTTGAGAGAGAGAGAGAGAGAGATCTAAAACAGCAGAAAGAAGAAAAGAAGGTAGGGGGGAATTGGGGTATAGCTTCTTCCTCTTCTGAGAAATTCAAAAATACTTGTCCGAATGTTAAGAGATTGATTCTTATGAAAATGAAAACAGCTAATTGCCAATTTCTCGTAAAAAATGAAAAATCAATGAAAACCTAAATCAAATGGGCATCACCTGGACAGTACAAAGGATGCCGCAAGCAACCGACGTGGGAGAGGATGCCGGAATCGCCCTAGCAGTGGTCAGGGAGACAGTTGGGGGTGGGTGCATGGTGGTCGGTCTCAAAGCTATGGAGAAAGTGAGAGAGCATAGAACAGAGACCTTTGATTTTTAGTAGGGTTGGCCATTTCATCTGCCCCGTCCGAATTCGATCCGATCCCCGATCCGAACGGATCGGCTATATGGAGATCTGTTTGGAGATTGGATAGGATATGGAGATTTTTTTTTGAAAATGTTTGGGGATTGGATAGGGGGTGGAGATAGGCATGTCCCCGCCCCGAATCCGTTCCCCGCTCCGTCCCCGCCCCGCTCCGCCCCGTCCCCGAATCCCCGAAATATAGGGGTCTATTCATGAATCATGAAATTTGGGGTCTCATTGAATTTTCTCCAAATATATGGGGTTACACCAAAATTTCTCCAAACACATGAGTCTCACTGTAATTATTGTTCTAGGGTTTAAATCTATGTATTGTTTTTTTGTATCACAGATAAATAGAAATGCAAGTGCGTGGAGTTATTCTTGGGGTGAAGTGCAGGCGTCATTTAGGAATTTCCGTTACGCCGTTACCTAATGCTACCTTAGTTGTTGCTATCTTGTTGAAATTTAGTTCAATTTTAATTATGACACTTGTTTTGGGTGATCTGAGACTGTTTTTGTTGGTTCAGAGACTACTTGAAGGTAGTCAGTGTTGTTCTTTGAATACTTATCATTTGCTGCTATCATATTCTGTTTCCTGGGCATATCAACAGTGAGTTGTAGACTTGTAGTCTCTTTTCCTTTGAAGCAATTATGTATGCTATCCACTAGACAACTCATATTGCATTTAATCAATTTTAATTAATGTCATAAATATACATAAGAACTCTTCATAATTTCTACTTTCTGCACTCTTTATGTTGTTCTACAAACACATGAAGTTTTACACGCCAAGGGGTTGCCCAGTGATTGGATTTTAGGGAAAATGATTTGTAATTGGGCTTCTATAACTATTTACTTGTTACTCGAGGGAAAATGATTGGATCCCCGAAATCCCCGTGGGGATCCCCGTTCCCCATTTGGAGCGGGGATGGAGGATAAAAATAAATTCCCGTTGGAGATTGGATAGGGGATGGATATGAGTAAGGGGTTTGGGGATTGGGGGTGGAGATAGTAGTCTCCTGCCCCGATCCGTCCCCATGCCCATCCCTAATTTTTAGGTATTGTAGACACGAATATACATATTACTCTCTTATTAATATTTTTATATGAAAAACTATGTTGTTTTGATGAGCTGCACTTCTGCTTACATATTGCCTCATCGATGAAAGTTTCCCAATAGGCACCACCGCACCAACCCAAAAGTGGAATGCGCCAAAGAGATATTAACCCTTTGGCGATGCAAGTTTGAGTCGCCAAATGCAAACGTTTTGCCGACAACAATTGTGCATCGGTGAAAGTATTTTTCTTTGTCGCTGAAAATACTCCTGTCTATTGATCTGGCAAACTAACGCTGACAAGTAATTGCCGACGAGATTGTGAAAATGAGTAGGCAATTGGTACCCAACAGCGACACAATTTTCTTTGTGTCGACATTTTGGTCGCCATAGGTCCATTTTCTTGTAGTGTGTTGCAATATTGGTGATTAAGGATAATGGGGTCAAGGAATCCTAGAGTAATGACTTACTCGTTCTGAAAATGAGCACTGCCTGCAACTGCTTGATTGATTATTTTGAGGTGAGAACGTTTTTTGGGGATGGAAAAATCTTGATGTCATTTACTGGAGATGCTCTTTTTCTTAATCCTATGCCGGAAAATTATGAGGATTTTCATAGTTATGAGATCACGTAGATGTTCCATGGGATTACTCATTTTTCTAGTTCAGTTCACTTTTAGAGATGTTGCAAAAGGGGAACTGTGACGGTTAACATTACCAAACCCAGAGAATTGGGGTTTCTTTAGTAAAAGTCACGTGCAAATTTTAATAAAGCTTTTGTATGTATCAGAGCTGTACGCTTGTGTTCAACAAAATGATCTGGTCCTTCTACTTTCTTAGGTTCTGTATTGTCCCCACCTGCATATTTGAAACTATGAAAGTAGCCTCTTTATTTGTTGGAGACTATGTTGCATGGACTCGGGTGCGAGTATTGAGTGCGGGTGCGAGTCCAAGCGTCGGACCTTCCTAAATTTAAATCGATACTGGGATGTGTGTCCCTAATTGGGTGTGGGTACGGGGACACGTCGTAAACACTTATTTATAGTACATATCGCATAATTTTTCAGATTATGTATCTTAAAATGCATTTAAAAATGTATTCAAACTAGAAATATCGTTTTTCTAGCAAGTTTTTCTATTTTTTTCCCTGTAAATATCATGACAATTAGAGGATCCGAGTGTCCAAAATGGATAGGCGTGTCGGACACATCGACACGGGTACTTAAGTCAAAATGGAGGTTGGAGAGTTGGTGCACAAGCTCACAGACTACATGCTATTTTTCTGTGTCTCTTTCCAGTCTTGAGGTTTGGAATCTTTATTTATCACTTACCCAAAGAAATGTGCTGGTAACTTAAGCTTTGGCAATTAACTGTGGTATGTTAAGTTCCTAGATCGTTTATGTCCATCCATTGTATGCTCAAGATAAAGACAAAACTAACCTGACTTTGGTATTTTTACACATGATGTCTTCTTGCCTGATATAGATACTTCACTTGGGACATGCAATAATTGAGCTAATGATCATAAACCTTGCAGAGTGTGTCACATTAGTGTTGGGATATGGTTGGTATGTGCAAGAATGACGTATTTGACCCATTCCTAGCGTGGAATGGTTTGGAAATTAGATTTGCGATCACCATTTTGACCTTTACACTCTCTTCGGTAATTTTGCCCTTCAAGTCAGTAGGTGTGGAACGAATTCGATAGGAGTGTCTAAGGTTTGTTTCTGGGTATGATCTGAAGTTAGGTTCATGCATTCAACTAATCCTCAAAAGCCACAAGGAAGCAAGCACTCTCTGGATCAGAATCTGAAATTTCACTCACTGACAACCTTACGGTTGTTTGGCTATATGGAAACCATATCTAACTAACTAGTTAGATGCATGTAGCAATGCACATCCCCTCTTATTTCATCCCCCTGGTTTTATGTTTAACATGTTCAGTGATATAGTGGAATATTGATATTCATTAATCATTGTCATGCAAACGTGAAGAACTCCAACATGTATGCATGACGCCATCCCATCGTCATTCATCTATCAAACAATTTCATTTTCTTGGCACATCATACATCTTTTCTCCTGGGGAAAACTTGGGTTCCATGTTCTGCTCTTGCTAAACTAGTGCTTTAGATCATGCTATTAAGAAACTAATCGTTTGAATGTTTTTTCTGGTGTCTATAAACTTATCACACTTGTTTCAATTTGTATATGTGAACTAGTGTGCCACAGGTTTGCATCATATTCTTGGCAGATGCTTCTGTAACTGAAACTCGACTCATATTTACAGAAGTCTCTCCATTTGGTAATACAAGGAAATTTCAGTTAGAAACAGATTATGACTGGTTCTACTTCGTTCCATTTTTGCTACCAAGTTGTTTGCGCGGGGGGGTATTTAGAGTGACCGAGTATGATTCAGATTATGTCCTTTAATCAGAGTGACCGAGTATGATTCAGATTATGTCCTTTAATCAAATTACTATAGCGGTTTCAAGTCTAAACTAAGATACTAAAACTTTTCATCACCCCACTCCTTCTCATCTTGCCGAAAACCTCATGGCCATCAATCCTCCGTTCCAGAATTACCAGCCAAAACACCCTTCCCCAAGGCCCTACACACTTATATTGCTCCTCATTAAGGAATCTATAACCATCAACCATCATCAAGGAAAAATATTGAACTTTTTAGAGTTGGAGAATGAATAGATACAGTACATGTGGTGATATAATCAGTGTTAGCCACAATTAGTTGAAGTTATAAAAGCGATCGGATACTGATTTTGTTGTTGTTGAGATGCATGAGGTTAAAAAGCAACATTTGGCTTGTTAATCTGCAAATTAATGTTAAGTTTCACCTGTCCATTCTTTTTTCCAAATGGAAAAGCCTTTAATTTATTCCCCAAAAGCCACCCTCAATGATAGAGCCTGTTGATTCGGCTGAGGCAGAAAAAAGAGAGTTGAATCTGTTAAAGATGTTAGTATGATATATGTTCTTATATTGCAAGATAAGTTTTTCCGAATAATCATATTGGAAGATAGTTGGATGCACTCTTTTATAGGTCGACATTTTGCATAACTTAATGGAAAAACCGTGACTTACAGAAATAACCTCACACATTGTTAACTAATCCACGACTATAATTGGAATTTCTTACATATTAGTAATATATAGATATAGATGTTGCTAAATCTTTTTAATAAAGTCTTCGCTAGTTTAGATGTAAACCTAATGAATTAATTCAGATTTAGCAATTCACTATTGGAAATTTTGATACATTATGAAGGATGCTTGTATATCCGTAAGATACTATTGATTACCCAATGTGGACATAAAACTTCAATTTGAAAATAGCCCCCTAACAAAGTCAACTATGTTCCAATTCAAATGTAGGACTCTTTTCTTCCTTGTGTTTATTAGCGATCATTCATTGTTATTTTCTCATTTTCTAACTGCTTCACTTTGAACAATTTCATTTTCTTGGCATATCATAAATTTTGTATTATGTACAAGTGTTTGAACCTTTGAGAGCTGCGACTGTAAGAGGAACTCAACTTGATATGTACAGAAGCATTCCTTTTGACAGCACAACTAGGAAATTTCAGTTATAGACTGATTATGAACTCACCTGGCATGACTCATTAAATATGGAGACAATTTGACTGATCCACTTCTTTTTATTTTGCTACCAAGTTGTACGGTGGGGGCAATGCATGATAAATTGCTAATGTATGCAATTGTATGCTTAAATGAGAATTTCATCGTGACAGAATTACATTTTGGGGCTGCCTGTGATGGGGATGAGTAAATCTTGGGGTCCTTCATGTTAATTGATGACCTTTTAGGTGTGTTAAAACTGAGAAGGAAACTCTTTCTGATAGATGAATTACTTATTCATCTTGCTGGTTAAGCTATCAGAATAATTGATTTCTACTCCTGACTTTAAATTTTTGCCAACTATATCGATGTGCAGATCTTGAGATGCGAGAATTTTTTCAGTGGAAAACCAAATAGCCGTGGAGGACCTCTCAGAAATGTTGAAGCAGAGTTGGACATGTCTCATTTCCTATCTTGCGTATTTTTTGCTTGCTGACAATTGTAGCTTGAACTTCAATAGTTTTGGACTCTGGGTTCAATTGTAGATAGCTTTCGCGTGATGTTAAATTGCTAGTTAAACTATGGTGAATTTTGGTTCCATGGCTTGTATCCTGAAGCAAAATCTATTTGGACCTTGAATCGGTTGTTTTTTTGTGTGCAGGTTTTAGTAGAAGTTTTGTAATTTTGTAAACCAAAGCTTTCCCAGTTCAATGGGGAATGAACTAGAAAGTACTATTAAAGTAGAGTTAGTTTTGTAGATGGTTAAGTGACTTTGCAATGTGGAGTTAATTGGAGAAGCAGAAGTTTTGTGATTGAATTTTGATGAATAATCTGCTATAACAAGAACAGGTCCAAAATCTATTGAGTTGAGGTCATGTTTGACTTTATTTGAAAGGAATAGGGTAAGGCCAGAACAATATTCTTACTCCAGCAAAGTCTATTTTTGTAGGAATCTACCAAGACAAAAAATGGTCGGCATTTTTAAGCGTCCAATTAACTTAAGACCGTACAAATTCTTGGCGATAGGGACACCTAACAGGCGACAAGCCGACAACTCTACTCGATCAGACATGATCAAAGAAGGATATCCCTATCTGTCCCAAGCTTAAACCCAGACAGGATGAAGCCATAACTGCCTAAAATCCAACCCCACCAAAAGCACAATTTATATGACAGGAGAGTATATCTCCATGAACCCCTCCATGATCAAATGCACGATCATATAATGTAGGTTTCACCCCACTACCAGATATTCCCTTTTCTCAACAAGTAGATTTATGCCTAAGCAAGAGAAAGTATGGACAAGAAGCCATCCAGAATTGGATTTGATCCCTGTGTCATCGATGTTATTGTTCCCGTAGTTGTAGGAATAAAAAAGCAATAAGAAATTGAATTCATTTGTTAATTCCAATATCTAGTATTACTACGTGAGCATACACGACCACATTCAACTTTATGTACCGTAAAGCTGGAACTAAAGCAATAACACGAAGTACCCGCTATAAATTAATCTGTCCACTTCGGTTTTAGTAGCATCTTGACACTGAACCACCTACAATGATACCAAAACTAATTACATAGTTTATGAGGGAGTTTCCATTCCATACAGCAAATGAGATGACAGTCTAGCAAAACTAATTACACCGTCATGAAACTTTAATGGACTTGAATGCCTTCCAAAAGTCATCATTTTCCTGGCTTGGTTCTAACTTCTAAGCCAACCCCAGAGTTCACCATTCCCAGCATTTGGCAGTACCAGACGATCACTTGCTGAAACAAATATCAGAAACACATAGATTAAGACAATTCAACCACCAAAACCGGTACAGGAAAACTTCTAAAATCTATATTTGGATTGAACTTGATGACAAGAGATTGTTTGTGTTTCATAATTCGTCTCATGCATCCAGTGGACTGAAGTGATATGAGAGATTCTCTTTCCCTGAATTGAACTTTCTTTGAAACAAGTGCATCACTAGCTTTTGGAAAACCTATACTGCAGTTTTTCCGTTGCTTTTTAGAGATATTGCAAATTTTCATTTGGTGAGCTATGTCAATCCATCGTTATTACAAATTTTTGTTTGTTTTCCGCACTTTTTTGGTGGAATAAGACTTGCAATACAAACATTCATCCATGATGCATGCCAAGCTTTGCTTTGAAGTTCAAGTTGGAAGACTTTATGGGTCTGCTTACTGTACATGCAAGGGGCCAAAATTCCTACTAAGAAGGACCTCAAACAAATATGTACCGGATAGTATTTCAAAAGGAACAATCGAAAGGTCTCAAATCCATTCCGGACAGGTAGACCTAAGTTATTGCAAATAGGCTAAATAGTAAAATACACGTAACAAAAGCTAGAAGTAAATAATCATGTGAACTTGTAATAACGTTATAAGAGCTATGATGTTAGTACCTTGAATTGAAGATTTTAACATTTTCATTCATAGTGCTCATGGAAGAGGGAGAAAGCTCGGTACACCAGCGATTGAATCTTCCCAAAAATTAACACCATGATACCATATCTTTTCTAAGACTGTTGACACCGGATTATAAGAAGCAAGGGTTTTCTTCCCGACAATCATCAAAACCGTTCCATCTTCCAAAGTCTTTACAGGTTTGAGGTCCCAATCTAGACCGGAAGGAAGTGGCCGTTTAATAATCCATTCTAAAGTCCAGGACCCAGTATTTCCGTAATCTTTCATCACCCATATGTTCACAGCTACTGAAGATGTTAGCTCATCACTAATGTATAAACAGTCATCTACAACTCCAAGATGGAAACCATGTCTATCAAATTGAGAAGGCAAGGGGAGGTTTCCACACAGCTCTTTCTCCATGTCAAAATAGTGTAGCAACATCATCGAATTTTCCCAGGCTATCCAGTGAAGAGCTCCATTCAAAAATACGAAACGCCTATTATGAAGGAGATTAAGAGGAAGTTTTAGTCCAGCATTTCCAAGGTTCCTCCATTCATCATCAACCCCAAGTGTATAAATGCTGCAGAAACTTTCAGACATTACATTTTCCAAACTAAGAGTAAATTTTACCACCTTGAAGAGGTCGGCCGATCGACTATACCCAAGCCCGTACCAGAAAAAAAGGGGCTGAGGTTCTTCATCCATAACACTTGGCTTTTCCTTAGATTCGGGAAGGCGAAAATGCTGTCTCGTAACAGGGTTACATACATAAACATTTCCCGGAAAAAGGTAACTTGCCAAACAAATTAACCCATTACAAGAATTTAAGATATTGAGACGGCTAGCAGCAGCGATGTCAATTTGCGTTGCGAACCCAATTCTGGCTCTGCGGCTGCGTAAATCGACTAGGGAATCGTCGAGTGGAAGAAATTCGAAGTAGGTTGGGCCACCGCTGTTAGAGGGGCGGTAGAGGATGAGGCAGAGAGGAGACCTTGGGAGTTGCAGTTGAGGGAAATGGGGATCTAGGGTTTGGTTTCGGAAGGAGGAGCATACTCGCTTGCAGCTGAAGATAGATTTGAGGGGGAGCCGAGATATAATGTCGGAGGTTATGTGAGATGGAAGTTCTGAAATCGTGGTTGTGGATGTGTGGCCTTGTACTTCCTTCCGTTGTCGTCGGCGGCGGCGGCGGCGTGGTGGATCGGTTGCTGCTTCCATTCCTGTGTTGATCAAACGTAAAATTTGAGTGGTACCATGGAGTCCTGAGATTTCTGAAATGTCCTTGCTTTGGATGATGAGAGGAGAAAAGAAAACCCAAAGAAAGGGTAATTATCAGTAATCTGCTCTGATATTTCTGACACAAACACATACTTCTCTTGATATTTCTGAAATGACACTGATCTCCTTGCTTTTATTGACAATATCGAGATACCCCTTGCCGTTACTTTTTCACTGATGGCATTCAATTTAGCAAGAAAATTACCAAAATACCCTTCTAACTTTCCCAAAATATCGAGATACCCCTTGCCGTTACTTTTTATTTTGTGAAAATTTTTGGATAAGTGAACTTAACTTTACTAGACCATGGACATTAGTGGAAAAAGAATTGATTTTTTCACCCTTTTTTTTGGTGGAGAAATAGAAAGAAAATTCATTGAATCAAACTTACAGTACACAAAATAAACCAAAATAGATCTAAAAACCACAACAAAAGAAGAAGAAAAGAAAGAAAAACAAACGGAACAGAACAAAAAAACAAAACGGAAAAAGAGATCGTCGGAGCCATCGCCAGAGTTGTCACGCCATCGTCACCGCTGCCACCGATGTCGGGAGTCCGAATCTGAAAACCCCAGATCCGGCTCTCCACTTGCCCAAAAATCGGTTCCGGCTGCCCATGCAAATAGGAGAGGAGGTCGATTTACATGGGGAGTCACCGGAAACCAAATGGGGAAAGTAGGAGAGGAGTGGAGGAGTGAAGGAGGAGGAAGAAGATGGAAGGGGGTGGTGGGGGAGGGGGAGTGGCCGGCCGCCGGGCAAAACCCAGGGAACTTCTTCTGACGCATCACGCTCCTCTGCTCTCTCTCTCTCTCTCTCTCACTTTCCTCTCGCCTTGATTTTTTCACTTGAAAACGATTAGGTTCATTTCTATTTTGCCAAATTTTTTTTTCCCGGTTTGTCTCAAACAAAATGATCAATGAAATTAAAATAAATAGACTCGTGTTATTAAGCCAAAACTATGCAACAAAAAAAAATCCATTACTTGGCTTGTTGGGCTTTATAACTTTTTGAAAGATTATAATAAAAAAAAGTTATTGTTTATCAATTTTTTATTATAATGTTATTTTGTTTTTCGGTTTGTCTCAACCAAAATGATCAATAAAACTAAAATAAATAAACTCGTGTCAATAAAATTCATATTAAGCCAAAACTATGCAGAAAAAAAAAAGCTCCATTACTTGGCTTGTTGGAACGAATTCAAGACTCTGTAGAAAAATTCATATAACTTTTGGAACGATTATAATAAAATTTCATGATTTTTCAATTTTTTTATTATAATGTCTTTTTATTTTCAGTTTGTCTCAACCAAAAATATAAGTTGGTTAAAAAAAATTTAAGTAGAAAATGAAAGTGTACAAAAAAAAACCGTAGACATTGAAATGAAAAAAAATTATGTAAAAGAGAGTCTTTTAAACACATACACACATATTTAATTAATTGTAAGTGTGTGTGTGTACGTATATTGTTTATATAGAGAGAGATAATGAAATAGGGAGAAAATTATGTAAATAATAAAGACTAAAAAGGGAGACAAAAATTTTGGTAAAGATAATATAGTTTGGTAGTAGGAGTATTAAATGAGAGAAATTTTGACTTTAAATTCTTTTTTTTATGTGACATCATCAATTTCCGTTCGTTCGTTAACGGAATGCTAACGGAAAAAGGTCTAGGGGGGCATCTTGATATAGTCAGCAAAAGTAGGGGAGGTCAGTGTCATTTCAGAAACCTTAGGGGAGGAATGTGTTTGTGTCAGAAACCTCAGGGGAGGTTACTGATAATTACCCAAAAAGAAAAGAAAGGAAAGAGATCTTCCTTGCTAGTGAGAAAAGAAAAGAAAGGACAGAGATCTTCCTCCTCCTATTCCGGCGACCTCTGCCATCTCCGGCGACCTCCAAAGTCAGTTTTGTTCACAAATCCAGCTTTCCTCGATGAGACGAAGACAATAGTGCACGTACAACGACGATCCAACGAGGGGGTGGACTTCACAGCTACCCGACAATCAACGACACCCATGTCATCCAGAGCATATACTTCCAAGGTACACTATTCGAACTTATACAAAATGCTCGTGCTGCAACATATATGGGAATGTCCTGTTTTACTCATGCAGTGAACACTGTAATTTCTTGCTCGACTGCAAGTGTGCTTCCCTACCTCGAGTTATCAAACATGAAGCACACAAGCACAATCTTGCCCACAGGCCAACATCGATCTGTACATGCATTTCATGTAGCGTTGAGTCCAGTGTATCGTATGAATGTGGCGGCTGCAAAGAGGCCTGGCCCTCAGATTTTCGTAGCCCTAGACGATAATGTAAACCAGGGCCTTATGTTTTTCTAGAAAAAAAATTAAAGAACCAATACCGTGTTCCATATTTTGTCTTTTTTGTAATTCGTGTCTTCATGTTAATAAAAAATAGTTTTCGGTCATAATTGTCTATTCTTATTGCAAGAATTAGAAAATCAGTTGAAATGGGCAATGCAAACATTTTATGAATACGAACGAAGTGTTTTATTTATTTTTTCTTTCCCTATTTCTCCTTCCCACTCCTCCCTCACCTCTAGTGTCGTTTTTCCCTGGGGGAGGGTGGGACCGCCGCCCTTTCACCTCATCTCCCCCCTCCCGGTCCTAATCGCCCTGCCACCATCCTATCACCACTGCCGCCTCCACCCTACAAATTAGCTCATCACCACCGCCTCTACCCTTCACCCATATCCCCTCTACATCGTGCTACCTCTCTCCTCTGCCTCCCATCCGCCTACTTTTCCTCCCATTTGACTTGTTGGGCTATGTGTCAAGGCGGGCGGTGATGTTATGGCGGCCTGGGCACCATCCGGTGAATAAGCTTTCAGATCCCAATGGCGGCGGCGAGTTTGGAGCTCATCACCACCGCCTCTACCCTTCACCCATATCCCCTCTACATCGCGCTACCTCTCTCCTCTGCCTCACATCGCGCAACGAAAGCTAGAAGTAAATAATCATGTGAACTTGTAATAACGTTATAAGAGCTATGATGTTAGTACCTTGAATTGAAGATTTTAACACTTTCATTCATAGTGCTCATGGAAGAGGGAGAAAGCTCGGTACACCAACGATTGAATCTTCCCAAAAATTAACACCATGATACCATATCTTTTCTAAGACTGTTGACACCGGATTATAAGAAGCAAGGGTTTTCTTCCCAACAATCATCAAAACCGTTCCATCTTCCAAAGTCTTTACAGGTTTGAGGTCCCAATCTAGACCGGAAGGAAGCGGTTGTCTAATAATCCATTCTAAAGTCCAGGACCCAATATTTCCATAATCTTTCATCACCCATATGTTGAGAGCTACTGAAGATGTTAGCTCATCACTAATGTATAAACAGTCATCTACAACTCCAAGATGGCAACCATGTCTATCTAATTGAGAAGGCAAGGGGAGGTTTCCGCAAAGCTCTTTCTCCATGTCAAAATAGTGTAGCAACATCATCGAATTTCCCCAGCCTGTCCAGTGAAGAGCTCCATTCAAAAACACGAAACGTCTGTTAGGAGGGAGATTAAGAGGAAGTTTTAGTCCAGTATTTCCAAGGGTCCTCCATTCATCATCAACCCCAAGTGTATAAATGCTGCAGAAACTTCCAGACATTACATTTTCCAAACTAAGAGTAAATTTTACCACCTTGAAAAGGTCGACCGATCGACTATACCCAAGCCCGTACCAGAAAGAAAAAGGCTGAGGTGGTTCATTCATAACACTTGGCTTTTCCTTAGATTCGGGAAGGCGAAAATGCTGTTTCGTAATAGGGTTACATACATAAACATTTCCCCGAAAACGGTAATTTGCCAAACAAATTAACCCATTACAAGAATTTAAGATATTGAGACGGCTAACAGCAGCGATGTCAATTTGAGTTGCGAACCTCATTCTGGCTCTGCGGCGGCGTAAATCGACTAGGAAATCGTCGAGTGGAAGAAATTCGAAGTAGGTTGGGCCACCGCTGTTAGAGGGGCGGTAGAGGATGAGGCAGAGAGGAGACCTTGGGAGATGCAGTTGAGGGAAATGGGGATCTAGGGTTTGGTTTCTGAAGGAGGAGCATACTCGCTTGCAGCTGAAGATAGATTTGAGGGGAAGCCGAGATATAATGTCGGAGGTTATGTGAGACGGAAGTTCTGAAATCGTGGTTGTGGATGTGTGGCCTTGTACTTCCTTCCGTTGTCGGCGGCGGCGGCGGCGTGGGGAATCGGTTGCTGCTTCCATTGCTCTGTGTTGATCAAACGTTTAAATTTGGATCTTTAATGGAGACCTCACTAAACAGCTCCTTTGGCTGGTGAGAGGAGAATGGAGAAGAAAGGGGAGGAATATTCCTTATTAGCGAGGTAAAAGAAAAGAGAGTGGTTTCTCACCTTTCATCCAAACAAACTTGAGAAATCGAACTCTCACCCTCTTATTCCCATGACCTCACTCTCTCCGACCGCTCTCCAGCGACTCTCTGGCAGCTTCAAAACTCAGTTTCGAGAATAGATCTAGATTCGTTGAGACGAGACAAAAACAACAGTGCAAGAACGACTACGATACGACGATGGGGTGGACTGCACGGCTGCAAGAAGTCGACGACGTCTCCCCTTTCTCGCGGAATCGCGCCAACTATGGTAAGAAACGAAATCGGGGTTTGAAGGGGATCCTGACTTTCACCCTCTCCTCCCCTCTCTCGCCGGTGGTGCCATCCAAAAGGGGTGAGAAACCGTTTTCTGGCGAAACCCTTTCTTATCTCTTGAAACCCCTCGATCCAAAGGAGGTGTAAGGAGATGAATCTCTACTTTTTTGTGGTAACTTAAATTATAGTTCCATATTATTACAAAATAATGATGAGACCTTCAAAATATTTGATACAAAGTTGAAAATTCATAATTTGAAATTTTGGAGGAAAGTGAAATAATGTTTTGTTTTGTTGCAAATATAGATAAAAATAGAATTTTGGATCGGAGTACAATTACCTTTCGTCCTAAATTATTGGTCCTACTTTGGGAATCCAACTTTTTATAAATTATACCAAAAAAAGGAAAGAATTACATACTTTTCTTTGTTAACTTTTAGAATTGGCCCTTAATTTTGGAACATCCAAAAAAGGAAAGAATGATTAACAATTTGGGACGGAGGGAGTAAATGTCCCCATATGAAGTTTTTCAGAGCATCTCCAATTAATCTCTATTTCTCGAAAAAAGATACGTGTACAAACAATGTCTCTAACATGGCTCCATACACTACGTGCGTCTATTGGAGACATTTGTTGTACCTCAATCATTTTTGTTCTAAAAAATAGAGATCATTGGCACTCCAACCAACCTGTATAAATAGGCCTCTATTTTAGAGACCTAATTTTAAGTCTCTATATTTCGAGACTTATTTATATCTGTTTAGAAGATCATATCTATATTTACTATTCATATTTTTTCAAATAAAAAATACCAATTTTATCCTTATTATCTTTTGATGTTAATCCTAATGTCAATCATATCCTTTGTAGATCCATCCCAAAATGTTGGTCCTATTTGAATTTTGATGCAATTTTTTAAAATATTCATATCTTTTAATCTATAATATTTTTAGGGATTTTAAAATATTCGTATAATAGAACTAATTGAAATTTATCAAAATAATATCCATATTGCACATAAGATACGTTATAGATTGAAAATCGCATTGAACAATTTAAAAATTGCATTGAAATCTGAATAGGACCAACAAATTGGGATGGAAAGAGTTTGATTTTCACAACATTTACCCATATCGTCTAATATTGACACCATTTGAAAGATATCAGTCATATCTTTACAATGAGTCTAATGTCGACTATCTGAATATTAGTAACAAATACGGATATGATAGTTAGTAAACCCTGAGGGGAGTACTTATAGATTAGGATATCCTTGTTTTGTTATTTGTTGCTATGAGTGGAATTGGGAAATTTTAGAGATGAAAATACAGATTTGTAATTGGAATGAGAATGAATAGCGAAAGTCTCTATACGCATTGTTTTGACAATATAAAGATGAAAATAGAAATTTGGGTCGCTATTTTGTTGGCTGGCATTGGAGATGCTCTTAAATTAGATGAATATTTAGATTGTAATAAAATATGGAGTATAATCGCTCAAATCTGTACCCACAAACATAAAGAAAGAGAGAGATTGAAGGGAGGAGGGAATAGGCCTTGGTGAAATCGAAGAGATGGAGAAAGAGACAAAGGGAGAAAGATGGCGTGGATGTATGACGGTGATACAAACGATGGTTGAGATAGAGGGGTTCAATTTGTTAATTCCCTCCACAACCCAGATGTAGCTAGCGGTGGTGGGTAGATGATGGGTAGTTTTTGAATGATAAAAATGTTGTCACAACGCAAAAAAATGGAGACTAATTAGATGGTTATTAGAGGTTTAGTGGCTATGCATTGTTGAGTTAATTGGATAAACAACACTCTTAATTGGGATTGAACCCGATGAAAAGTGTTTGATTGCTAAAGACATTCAAGCCCAACTGATCAGCCCTAGATGTAGGGTGTGGCCATTGTCCCAACGCACCCCCTATTGTCAGTGGAAGTGAGGAGTTCACTCGGATGAGTCTTCTGGGCCGCCTTCCAGATCCTTATAAAAGTGCCTACAACTTGTTTACAAGAAGGTGGAAATCAAGTCTCAATTCATTAGAGCTGTGACGTGCATTGGGGAAAAATGAACAAAGCATATGATAGATGGTATAAGGATGCTTGAAACCCAATCAACGAACCCACGTGATAAATCGCACAAGGATACTTGAAACCTAATCAACGAACCACAAAGAATCAACTTTTTTTACTCAAAGTTCATAAATGCCTAATCATTGTTGCATTGTTATGGATTTTTAGATGCTTGAAACCCAATCCACATAGAATCAACATTTTACTCAAAACCCATAAATGCATAAGAATGCGTGTATAGTAACGCTTTAATTTAAAAAAAGCATCATAAGGTTGTGTATATAGTAACACTTTGAAAAAAGCATTATTGGAGGCCCACTAAAGTTGCAATTCTCTCTACTGGTATCTCCTCCTTTAATGTCAATTTAAAGCGCTACATAAGCAACAAAAGAAAACAAGAGGAGTCTAAAAGTAAAATAAAAATTATGATAAAGGAAAAAATTTACTAAAGATGAAAATAAAACCCACTCAATTGTCCTTTTTGTCTAAAGTGTCGTTTTATATGAACTTTTTTTTTTTTTTTTTGTGTATGGGTCCATATTTTTATACTTTTCTGGCATCTTGTCTTGACGACTAATTAATCCAAAAGATAAAAAGTTTTTTTAAATTTTGAAAAATACCCAAAAAATTCGGAAAAAAGCAAGCAAAGGAGAATGGAGCTAGCCCACTACCTAGATGCAAAGTGGGAATGAAAAGCAAGGAAGCAATGATGGAATCGGCAGATTAAATCGGTTTGGTGTGGTCCGTTTGTTTTATTCCTTACGTTCTTTTTTAAATGTGTTGCTTCGTAAATTCAACTTGTTAAAAAAATATCATCATCGCATCTTTTGCTACTTTGGCTTTACGTGTATGTGGGGAGTTTGGTAGCGGTGAGGGAAAGGAGAGGAGGATCTATTTTTTTTGGGTAAATTAGCTTGAAATAGAAAATCGGCTAACCGAATATACAACCTACAAGGGGCATACCCCAGGAGGAAAGGAAAAAAATGAAAAAGAAAATAAAAACCTAAATGAAGCAAGAAAGATATCCAACAAAGCTCAAAGCACACTACAAAGAAGTAACACAAAAAAAAAAAACACCAAAACAAAGAAGGTCATGCGAGCCTCAAGAATCAAGAACTAAACTCTTGAGGCCTTTAACATCTTGAGTTTCTCCTGAAGCTTCTTCTTGTTTTGATCTCTAGTGGATGAAGGAGTTGAAGGATCGCCCACCACCGGGTTCAACTTATGCCTAGGTCCAATGAAATCGCCATCCAAAGGAATTCTTGGAGGCTCTCGAAACCGTGTAGACCGACGGAGAGCCACGTGGGAAGGCTCTTGTTGAGTACTTGCCTGACTATGGAGAATCGGGTTAGTATCACAAGATACATCCCTCGAAACATTTAACTTTGACACCTCCACAACAAAGGAGGCTCCCAAATCTTCACATTTCTCAAGAACACCAAACGCGTCAGTAGTAGAAGAAACACGGCCAGACGAGGAGTTGGTCAATGACAAGCCTGGAGTTTGAGTTTTCCTCTTCACCACCTCTATCCAATCATCCTTACTTTCTCTAATTTCTCGAGAGGAGGATCTATTCTTTCCTTCACAAGGGAGATAAGCGACTAGAGGGACTCCCCTACAAAAGCCAATTATGGACACAGTCGACACATGCAAAAGAGCTCTCTGTGTCTATTCTCTGTCTTTCATCTGTCCCCTGGCTTTGTCTCATATCTTGGTGAGACACAGAGAGATGACAGAAGAGAGAGACATGGCCAAAGACGCTGCTCAACGGTTGGGCCATGACGATCCATTGACGCTCATCACGAAGGAGGAAACAGAGGATAGTTGGGATCTTACTTGCTATGGGTGTCAAAAACCAATCTTGGACATGTCCTTTTATATGAATTTTTTTCTGTATGGGGCCATATTTTTAAACTTTTCTGGTGCCAAATCCAAAAGATTACGACGAAAAGATAAATAAAAAGTTAAAAAACAAAAAAAATTCCGAAAAAAGTAAGCAAAGGAGAATGGAGCTATCCTCACTACCTAGATGCAAAGCGGGAATGAAAAGCAAGGAAGCAATGATGGAATCGGCAGATTAAATTAATCGGTTTGGTGTGGTCCATTTGTTTTACTCTCTCCGCTCTTTTTCAAATGCGTGCTTCGTAAATTCAACTTGTTAAAAAAATATAGTCATTGCATATTTTGCTACTTTGGCCTTACGTATATGCCGGGAGTTTGGTAGCAGTGAGGAAAAGGAGAGGATCTATTCTTTCCTTCACAAGGGAGAGTATCCCCTCTCCTCAAAAGCCAATGAAAGCCAATGATGGACATGTAAACTGAAATATTGATCTATCACGTAGCTGTGTCCTACCTACCTTGGTGAGACAAAGAGAGATGACAGAAGAGAGAGACATGGCCAAAGAGGCTGCTCAACGGTCGGGCCATGACGATGAATTGATGCTCATCAGGAAAGAGGAAACAGAGGATAGTTGGGATCTTACTTGCTATGGGTGTCAAAAACCAATCTTGGACATGTCCTTTTATGGTTGCCAGGACTGCCTATTTTTCCTGCACCAATCATGCAGGAACCCACCTCGGGAGTTAACCCACCCTCATCACCCTCAACACCCCCTCAAATTCCGTCCAATCCCAGCTTACCAAGGTATTGCCTTATGCGATGTCTGCGGAGAAGATCTGAAGAGATTCACTTACCATTGCTCCCGCTGCAAGTACGATATCGACATGAAATGTGCTTTGGTGATGCTAAGTATTCAACAGAGTATCCAGCACAAAAGTCATCCACACCAATTGATCCCCTTGCTACACGAATCGATGTTCTTGTGCGCCGCTTGTGGTATAAAACATCAAGGTACCTCCTTCCTATGTACCACCTGCGGATTCTGGATCAACCAGAAATGTGCTTCATCGCTGCTCAACCTCAAACTTAGCGATCACCCCGGCCACACTTTATCCCTCTTCTATTTTATAGAAGAAGATTTCGACCATCTTCCGTTCTGTAAAATCTGTTCCCAAACAATTCACAGAAGATATTGGGTTTATCGTTGTTCCGAATGCAAGAGTTATGATGTCCATTTACAATGCGCTGCGTCTGCTCAAGATCGTTCCACGTATACATTCGCTTTGCAACTCTTTCGTTAGTTTCTCTTGTGAAGATGATTTTCTTTCCGTCTTTGTTTTTGTTTTTGTCTTGAAAAATATGCTACTCTTTACTTTGTGATAACAGGAACAACAAAACAAAGACTGAACAGATTGATTCTACCAATTCTGTGACAGCAACCTCGGACTTTGAACTATCCAAGTGAATAATTTTCACCTATGAGTTTTTGTTTTCAATTTGTGTGATTGATCCCTTTCGTTATTGTTTCATTATATAAACCTATGCAATTTTCAGGGTTCCCTCGTTAAAAATCAAAGCTCAAGAGCCAATAATCGACCTCCCGATGCTGGACGATTCTGTTGATATTATTACCCAATTTATCAAGAGCACCAGAATACATATAGAAGGAAAGTATAAGGAAGCAGCAGAAATCGAGCATTTTACTCATGATCACCCCCTGACTTATTTCGAAAAACCAATTGACCCGCCTGCATTGGGCTCTATAAGTGGGACTAGGAATGCTGAAAAATGTAATGGGTGTGCACAAAGCATCTCGGCTCCATTTTACCACTGTGTGGAATGCAATTTTTTCCTTCACGTGTGGTGTGCTGAGCTACCCGACAAACTACGACACCCATCTCATCCAGAGCATACACTTTCAAGGTACACTTTTCGAACTTATGCGGAATGCTCGTGCTGCAAAGTATATGGCAATGTCCTGTTTTACTCATGCAGTGAACACTGTAATTTCTTCCTCGACTGCAAGTGTGCTTCCCTACCTCGAGTTATCAAACATGAAGCACACAAGCACAATCTTGGCCTCAGGCCAACATCCGTCTGTACATGCATTTCATGTGGCGTTGAGTCCAGTGTATCGTATGAATGTGGTGGTTGCAAACACTATCTATGCGTAAGGTGTGCTCTTTTACCTCGTACTATTCGGCACAGATATGACAAATTACACCCATTCACCTTAACCTATTCCAGTCTTACGTACCAAACAAAGGATGATTTTTGTGAAATTTGCGAGGAAGAGATTGATTCCAACCATTGGTTCTATCATTGCGGGGAATGCAACCGATATCTTCATACGGAATGCATCTTTCCCACTAACAAAAATGCAAATGTAGTACATGGGCATTCCGTTAAAACTGGGCTGCATCCGCACCGTCTCACTTGTGTCCAACCCAATGAGGACTTGTGCAGCCTGTGCGAGAAGAATTGCCGTCCTGATAGTCGTGTGGGTTACTTATGCTCTGCATGTAAGTTTTTCCTTTGCGGCTATTGCAGGAGAGATTGTGACAAGGGTTACATATGAAGATTTCTCATCTTGTTTCCTTACACTTTAGCGCGTCTGTAATGAATGATTTGTGTATGGTTAAAGTGGTTTCATTCCTGTTACATGGCTCCTTGTATAGTTGTTTATCTGTGTTTTCGGTTTCTATATTGTTGGTCTCATGGTGTACTTTTAGCAGAAACATTATATTGTAAGAAAATCATTTAAAATGACTGTTGATATATATATTTTCAGTAGTGCAACAAATTAATATATGTACATATGTATTATGGCAGACGCAGGATTGTTGTTGCGGGGAAACCACTCCATAGCAAATATACAGAAAAACAGAAAATGTACTATTACTAGTAAGATACTTGGGGGGTTTGCAGCACGTCCCGCGTACGCAAAATGCACGTCCCGCGTACGCAAAATGCACAGACGGTGCATCTTGACCTCCGTGTGTATTTTCGACGGTCCAGATGTGTTCGTGAACGTGTGTGTACGTACGCATAGTCGACTATTTTCTAAGGCTGCTAATAATGCCAAAACCCCTTTTGTTCCTGCCAAAACTCATTTTGTTTATGCCAAACTCTTTAATTCCTTGACTAAATTGCCCCTCATCTCTCTCTTCCCCCTAAACCCACCTCCATCCTCCCCATGTCTCCTTCCTTGGCCCATACCTTTTTTTTTGTGCATGGTCTTCTGAGTCAATAACAACTACACATATGTTCAGCTATTCACACAACCGATTTCAAGACACTAAAATTCAAATCGCAATCTGACCTCAATACGTCAAATTCCAACTTTAATACGATACATGTTCTCGATTATTGAAAGTAAATCAAACCAGATCTTCTGATTCAATAACAAAGAGGCTATACCCATCAAAATTTTCTTACAATTATCCGTTAATGAAATTGAAATTATCCGTTGATCAAAGTGCGGAAACTCAGATTCTTCTCAAACTATAAGCTTATATACATCTATTACTGTAAAAAAAAGTAAACACCTTTTGGTGGGAACTTCTAAGGCTAGCTTACTCTTTTTTTTTTCCGCCGCTAAGATGGAAGGGGATAAAACTTAGATATGCGTATTTGTATATTTGTATACATATACAATCATGAAGACACAGATTCAAATCGAATTGAAAAGCACATCCATATATACAATCAGTACCTAAAAATTGAGCTAGGTAGAAGATTTTCCATAAGAGAGGACGGAAGACGCAGGTTTGTTTGTTGTTGCAAATGTCTTGGACAGTGGAGGAGATTTTCCATAAGAGAGGACGGAAGAGCTAGGTAGAAGAAAGCTATTACGAGGAGAAGTACTAGAAACAGGTTCAGGGGAAGGAGGGAGAGATGGGGAGGATGGAGGTGGGTTTGGGGGGGAAGAGAGAGATGAAGGGCGATTCAGTCAAGGAATGAAAGAGTTTTGGCATGAACAAAATAAGTTTTGGCGGGAACAAAAAGGGTTTTGGCATTATCAGCAGCCTTTTCTAATTGAGAACTTGGTTAACCAATTAGAACTAATTGTGATTTATTAACAAGATTCATATTGCATGTTTTTGAGATCCTTATTGAAAGATGAGACAATTACAGATTACAAAAAAGACTAACAAACACGGACAAAGAGAATTAAGGGTTAAATTGGATTATTAAACAATCAATAATGGAAAACTGACCAAGACCAAGACCAACTGACCAAGAGAGCCCTTTCATTACCAAATGCCCGTGGTTACATGCCTATCAACCATATGAATCTTTATGATGCGTGTGGACATTTGGTGTAGACTAATGGAGTTTTCGCTTATGCAAGTGCACTCCCAGATTTTATGCCTAACCTAAATTAAGCTGGAGCTTTGGGCCACGAGATGGTACAGTGCACCTAATGCGCTGCACTATGCAACGCATACTTAGACTGTCTAAAAGTGTTTTCAATGGTCCGGATTTAAAACAAACTCTATGCGCAAAGAGAAGAATCTTCTACCAAAACATTCACCGAAGAAGCAGAAAGTTGAGACTTGGCACACACTGGAGTGGCGCAGGGATTCAGTCATGGAGCTTCGATGAAGGAAATATATAGTGTTCTTAGTCTGAGACAAGTGAATAGCCGAAGAGATAACCCTACATTTGAAGAATCTTTTATAGTGGCACCTCAATAAGTATCCGATGAGGCGGGATTGCCCTGGTCAGTTGTGCTCTATTCTTACGTAGCAATAGAAGCCTGCTTATGCTGCTTCGGCAGCGCTTTTTCGCCTTCTCTTCGCTCTGCACAGGAGCGCTAGTTGACGCGGGGAGGGAGTAGGTGAAGCCTGTCATTTGTAATGGAAAGAAAGATACCACTACTTCGCCTCTTTGTTGGACCGCCGGCACGAACACAGTGGTCTCTGACCAGAACCAGGAACCTATTCGAATTTGTCGTTCGTAATGGATTTGAGAGGGAGTCGAGATAGAATCTCGCACGTTATGTGAGATGGAAGTTCTAAAATCGTGGTTGCGGATGTGTGCCCTTGTATCTCCTTCTGTCGTTGGCGGCGTGGGGTATCAGTTACTGCTTCCATTGCTCTGTGTTGATCAAACGTTAAATCTTGGATCTTTAATGGAGACCTCACTAACAGCTCTGAGGAGAAAGGAGAAGAAAGGGAGGAGAAAAGAGAAGAAAGGGGAGTTGTTTCTCACACTCTCATCCAAACAAACTGAGAACTCAAACTCTCTCCCTCCTATTCCGGTGACCTAACTCTCTCCGGCGGCTTCAAAACTCAGTTTCGAGGACAGATCTAGATTCGTTGAGACGAGACGAAGGCAACGATGCAAGAACGACGACGATCCAACGAGGGGGTGGACTGCACACGGCTGCCGGAAGTCGACGACGTCTCCCCTTTCTCACGGAATCGCGCCAACTATGGCAAGAAATGAAATGAGGGTTTGAATGGGCTCAGACTCTCACCCTCTCCTCTCCTCTCTCGCTGCTGGTGCCACAAACAGGGGTGAGAAACCGTTTTCTAACGGAACCCTTTTTTATCTCTCGAAACCCCTCCATCCAAAGGAGGTGTAAGGAGGTGAATCTCTATAACTTTTTGTGGGTATAAACATAATTTATTTTCAATCCAATTATGACAAATTTCATATTATTAAAAAAATAATGATGAGACCTTCAAAGTTGAAAATTCATAATTTGAAATTTTGGAGCGATAGTGAAACAATGTTGTGTTTTGTTGCAAATATAGATAAAAATAGAGTTTTGGATCAAAGTTACAATAAATAGTGTCCCTATATGAAACTTTTGGGAGCATATCCCCAATCAATCTCTATTTCTCCAAAATAGAGATCATTGGCACTCCAACCAACCTCTATAAATGCGTCTCTATTTTAAGTCTCTATATTTGGAGTCTTATTTATATCTATTTAGAGGATCATATCTATATTTACTATTCATATTTTTTCAAATCTAAAATACCAATTTTATCCTTAGGGTGAGTTTTCCAGTGGATTTTATCTACATTTGATAAAATCATCCTCTTGATTTTATCCATTCGTGAAGACATGTGATAAAATCTGTGGATTTTTGCATTCAAAAATCTAAAAAATCTACAGCTTTTATCAAATATCTTCACGAACGGATAAAATCAAGGGGTTGATTTGATCAAAATCTTGATAAAATCCATTGAAAAACTCACCCTTATTATCTTTTGATGTTAATTCTAATGTCAATCATATCCTTTGTACATCCATCCTAAAATGTTGGTCCTGTTCGGATTTTAATGCAATTTTTTTTTAAAATATTCATATCCTTTAATCTATACTATTTTTAGGGATTTTAAAATTTTTGGAACTAATTGAGATTTATCAAAATAAGATCCATATTGCACATAAGATATGATATAGATTGAAACATATGAACAATTTAAAAATTGCATTTGAAGTCCGAACAGGACCAACAAATTGGGACGGATAGAGTTTAATTTTGACAACATTTACCCATATCGTCTAATATTGACACCTTTTGAAAGATGTCAGTCATATCTTTGCAATGAGTCTAATGTCGACTATCTGAATATTAGTAAAAAATACAAATATGATAGTTACTAAACCATGAAGGGGAGTACTTATAGATTAGGTTATCCGTGTTTTGTTATTTGATGCTATGAGTGGAATTGGGAAATTTTGGGAGGGAATTGTAGGTACAACTGTGGAGGGAAATTTTAGAGATAAAAATAGAGATTTGTGATTGGAGTGAGAATGAATAGGGTGAGTCTCTATATGCATTCTTTTGACAATACAAAGATAAAAACAGAGATTTGGGTCTCTATTTTGTTGGCTTGCATTGGAGATTCTCTTATAGATTAGATGAATATTTAATAAAATATGGAGTTTAAATTAGGGGTGTACAAGAAAATCGAAAAAAACGTGAAACCGGACCGACCGGACCAACCCGGTGTATTTGGATTGGTTCTATGGTTTAATGGATTAGTTTTGGTTCTGAAAAAATGTGAACCGGATATTTTGGTTTGGTCTCTGGTTTCATAATTAGGAACCGTGGTTTGAACCAAACCGGTCCATATATATAAGTAAAATATAATATATACTCACATATATACCTACACACACTGGATAATTTTGCCAACTTTAAGTTTCAACGTTGCACCTGCCATATATATCAATAATGATATATGAGAGTATTCTAATAGTTATTTTATTATTGTTGGAGTTCTTAATTTATTTGTTGGTAGGTTTAATAGTAGTAGTTTTACGAAGAAATTGCAATAATTTTTTGGACAATTTTATTTTTTTGGCAATTTTTGAATGTTAACATGGTTTAGAACCGGAAACTGAACCAAACCGGATCGGTCTAATGGTTTGGTGTGGTTTGGTTCTATATGTGTAACGGTCTGGTTATGGTTCTCAATTTTTTGGAACCGTTAGATATGGTTCGGTCCCCGGATTTCTATAAAAACCGGTCCAAACCGGACCATGTACACCCCTAGTATAAATCGCTCAAATCTATTTCCTCATTCGTAGTGGACATAATGTAATAGAGATTCAGGAAAAGGTCGTACCCATACACAAAAAGAAAGAAAGAGTGAAAGGGGGAGGGAATAGGACTTGGTGAGATCGAAGAGATGGAGAAAGAGAGAAAGATGGTGTGGATATATAACGGTGATACAAACAATGGTGTGGATATTCTAATGGTTTTTGAATAATGAAAATGTTGTCACTAAGCAAAAAATGGAGACTATTATTGGAGGTTTAGTGGCTTTGCATTGTTGAGTTAATTGGATAAACAACACTTTTAATTGGGATTGAACCCGATGAATAATCCACGATAACAACAATAGGTACAAACCAAAACCTATTAAGGTTATGATTGATTCTAATTGGTTTTAAATCTACTGAGACAGTCTAGAAAGTGAAAAGTGTTTGATTGCTAAAAAGTGTTTGATTGATCCCTTTCATTATTTGTTTGATATTCTTCATTTAAATTTCCTTTAATCTTTTCACTTCGTAAAATATTTGTTATCGTCGCATAGTGATATTTCCAATATTTTGCTTTTCCGTAAGTAGCAATTATCAAATACTACTACTCTAAGAAAATGTTACCCCCGTCCCCAAATTTTGGTACACTATGAAACCAAATGCAATTTTTAAGTTTAAAAATAATATAATTACCGAAAGAATTTTATGTGCAATATAGATCGATCTTATTTGATAGATCCCAATGAAATCTATAGAATGATGCAAGAAAAATCAAAAAAAAAATTTCCGTAAATACATTATCATTAAGTTTGAAAATTACACGGAGTTTCTTAGTTGACCAAAATTTGGGGACGGGGGAGTATTATCCTTGGTCATTTTTCTTCCATTGCTCAGCATTTGACCTTCCAAATCCAACAGAGTTTATTTTTTATTTTTTTTTAGGTGTAATAGGATAAAGTTTTCAAGAAAAATCAAGTGTTCAGATTTATAATCATGTGAATCTGATCCGTGAATTTCACTTTCTTGGACGTTTACGGCAAGATATTCCCGTATCGTAGAAGAGTAGTAGCGTGTTTGTTGTGTGACTATTGGGCCTTTTTATGACATTTCTTTTTAGGGTCCATTTTTTAAAAGGACATAATAAAGGGTCTTTACTTCAATAAGGACATCAATCTTTTTAACATTTTTGGCCTTTTTATGATGTTTCTTTTCCTTACAATTTCATCACTTCACATTAGACAAACACAAGGCAATGGAAGCAGCAACCGATCCACCACGCAGCCGCCACCGCCGCTTCCGCAAACGACGGCAGGAGATACAAGACCACACAACCACGACCACGATTTCAGAACTTCCATCTCACATAACCTCCGACATTCTATCTCGACTTCCTCTCAAATCCATCTTCAACTGCAAGAGAGTATGCTCCTCCTTCCGAAACCTAACCCTAGATCCCTATTTCCCTCAATTGCAACTCCCAAGGTCTCCTCTCTGCCTCATCCTCTACCGCCGTTCTTTCAGAGGTATCCCGGCCCACTTCAGATTTCTTCCACTTCCCGATTCCCTAGTCAATTTATACCGCCGCGGTGCCGCATTGAAGTTCGAAACTCAAATTGAAAGCTCTGGTACCCATCTTGCAGTCGTAAATTCTTGTAATGGGTTAATTTGTTTGTCAGATAACAGTAATGTTTATGTATGCAACCCTATTACGAGACAACATATTCGCCTTCCCGGATCTCAGAACAAGCCAAGTCGGTGGTATTGTTCCCGGTATGCGCTTGGGTACAGCCGATCGGCTGACCTTTTTAAGGTGGTAAAATTTACTGCGAATTGGGGAAAACGACCTTGTGAAAGGCACTATAGCATTTACACACTTGGGGTTGATGATGAATGGAGGACCCTTGCAGATGCTGGACTGCCATTCTCTCGTACTTGTCCTTTTGTGTTTTTGAATGGAGCTCTTCACTGGATGGGCTGGGAAAATTCGATGTTGCTATACTATTTTGACATGGAGAAAGAGCAGAGTGGAAACCTCCCCTTGCCTTCTCAATGTTCTTATTGTTTACATGTTGGAGTTGTGGATAACTGTTTGTACGTTGCTGATGAGGGTGCATATTCAGGACTTGTCAGCATATGGGTGATGAAAGATTACGGAAATATTGGGTCTTGGACTTTAAAATGGATTATTCAACGACTACTTCCTTCCGGGGTGTATTGGAACCTCAATCCAATCATGACTTTGGAAGATGGAAAGGTATTGATGATGGCCGGAAAGAGTACCCTTGCATCTTATAATCCGGTATCAGGAGTCTTAGAAAAAATAAGATGTCACGGTGTTAAGGATTGGAGTGGGGTAGTTGTCGGTTTACCAAGCTTCCTCCCTCTCCCACGAGCAGTATGAATAAAATGTTCAAATCCTCAACTCAAGGTACTAACAATCTTGGCTCTTATTACGTCATATAAGTTCATTTACTTAATTTCAAGGTTTCCATATGGATTTCAAGAATGGATTTAGAATCTTAAGATTGATCCATTAGAAGTTGCATGGTTGGGGCATTGCGTATTAAAACAGCTGTTTTTTTGAAATTTTTACGTACCCATTTGAAAACGTCATTCATGAAAGAATTACAACTAAGGAGTGTCATCTTGTATGTGATAGGGATGATTAAATCTTAGGGGGGACATGCATGTAAAATGATGACCTATGAAGTGTGCTAAAACTGAGCTTTCTGAAAGACATACACTGTGTTCGGATGCCTACTCCAGCAAGTTTTTGAAAATATTTTTCGAGTTTGTTGTTCGGTATGGTTTTGTAGACCCATCCAGCTGGGTTTTGGCGCAGAGAGTGGGCCCACTGCGCAGAGAGAGAGAGAGAGAAAGAGAGGAGGAAATGCTGTTGAGTGGGTCCACTGGAACCGCTGTTGAGTGGGTTCAAACTTCAAAGGCCACTGGAACTGCTATTGAGTGGGTCCAAATGCCTGGAAAAGTCAAAAGTATAGCCTGGGTTTTGCAGTCAAAATGTACGTATAGGAGACTGATAAAAAAGAGGACGAAAAATATGATAAAAAAAGAGGACAAACGCGGCATTTTTTAAAAGTGGGGGGCCCATTCGAAAAGGTGATTGAGACTTTTAAAACTCTTCTCATAACTCTTCTCAAAAAATTCTTCTCAAAACTCTCAACCAAACACAGCGATACTCATTTATCTCACTGTTTTAGCAATCATAATAGTCTTACTCTCTGACTTTTGAATTTTATCTAAAATTTAGATGTGCAAATCCTGAGATGTGGGAACCTTTTGGGGACGAAGAACATCAAGATCTTGTTCAATGTTGCTTCAGGAAGCGAAAGTTGGCTTTTTGGTATAGTTGTGCTGGAACTCTCTGAAAATGTTGAAACAAAGCTGGACTCGCTAGCTGCATTGGCTATTTCAAATTATTTAGCTTGTTAATGGTTCTAAACTGAACTTCAATTGTTTTAGAACATGGTGGACTGCTCTTTCGTTCTAGTTCTATGCCATGTAACCAAAAAGCAAAATCTACTAGGATATTGAACCTTTGGTTTTTGTGTTGGTTTTAGTTGACGTTTCGTTGATCTGTGAGGAATCAACTAAAATGCAGAGTTGAGTTTCTCCAATGGTAAAAATGCTGTCACGACACGAACAACTGGATGGTGAGTGACTGTGGAATGTTAGGTTAATTGCATAAGCATTGCAATTGATCCTGATGAATCATCCACTAATATTACAAGAATAGGAAGCTACCAACGAACGAATTTGTAGGAGTAGTAATTATTTAGAAACAATCCATCGAATTAAGACCACGTTTGATTGTAATATGAAAATGAATCGTCTTCAGAATCCAAGAAAATATTTTAGTCGGTACAGGAATCAAAATACCTTGTCATGGTCAATGCCTTGTTTGGGTAATATTTTAGACCACGTTTGATTGTACCACAACAATTCTCATATTCTTCCCCACTTGATGGTTTCCATAATCACTCTTCATGGTTATCATCTATAAAAATCTCTACAAATTTTTAAGCACGAAATTCGGCTCCATTTACTATGAGAATTTGTTCGCAAAATTTTTAGTACCAAGTTCGGCTCTGTGTATAACAAGAACTTGTTCGCATAATTTTTTTAGTGCAAAGTTCAGAGAGAATATGTTCACGGATCTTTTGGTACCAAGTTTGGCTCTGATTGTTATAAGAATTTGTTCAGTTAGAGCATACCAATTTCTCAAAGGTTGGCTTTCTTCTCCAAATTACATACACATTATCCTTTACTAGCATTGTGCATGTTTGATGCATGCTCGATGAACAAAAAATAACATCAACCTAAATCGTTTTTCTTTATTACTGCTTTAAAAAAGGGGCAATACAAGTGCATACTATATACAAATTCGTTTGTGCCTCTCAATACTTCAACCCCAGAGAGAGAGAGAGAGAGAGAGAGAGAGAATTTTGAGTTCCCTCCGGTTGTGTTTGGTTGGGTTTCTAAGAACCCGGTTTTAAAAACCTTTGCTGGTACTTTGAAAACCTTTGTCCAAATCCGGTTGTACATGGGGCCCCCCTGCTGCTACAGTGGTACTTTTTTCCAGGGTGTTTTTTTTTTCAACTATCCTATAGTTACCGATGATTCACGCATAAATGGGATACAGGCGGTGCTTTTGGGTCCCACACGAATAATCCAAGCCGTTCATTCATCTTAAAATAATTTTTTGAGTGGAAGTTATGAAAATCAGGTCAATCCAACGCGTGTAAGTAGTTGATCCGAAAATCCCTTGTTTCATTCAAAATATCAACTACTTACGCGCGTCGGATTGAGCTAATTTTTCACAGAGCCACTCAAAAAATTGTTTTAAGATAAATGAACGGATCAGATTATTCGTGTAGAATCCAAAAATGGGTCCCACACGCCATCGGTACTCTATTTGTGCATAAGGCACCGGTACTTAAGATTTTACTGGAAGTTGTGAATGATGACATGGTCCTCTATTATTCAACGCCCTTTTGTCTTACTTTTCTGACACTATGGTATACTTTACAAATCAGGTCTGGGAAGCCAAACAAGGTTTCACAAAAAGGGTCTCAAAACCGGGTTTTGGGATCCCAAACAAACAAGATCGTGTTTTAAACGGTCCGGATGTGTTTTGATTTTTAATGGTAAAAATAAATCTAAATTAAATTAAAATTACCGAACGCATCCAGGCGTCCAAAACACGATCGGAAGGCTGAGGAGTGCACAGCACGGTGCAAAATCATTCATATCAATTATCAATGAGATGAATAAAAAAAATATAAAATGTGGACCAAAATTGAAAAAAAAAGGAAAGTGCGAACGTGTGCCCAATAGGCACATGTTAAGGTTGAAAAAATGTATTGAAATGTGTGAAAAGTGTAAGGATATGTGAAAGTGTATTGAAAAGTGTAAAAGGTGTATTGGAGTGTGTGTTATTTTTGTTTGTTTGTGTGCTTTAATATGTGCCTATTGGCACACGTTAGCAAGACCCTTGAAAAAAATTCATATGAGATAACATTTATAAAAACAAAAAAAAAGCAGCTGTTTCGTAATTTATACGTCTAAAGTAACCTCTTTTTTTTTCTTCTTTTGGTCATAATTTTTTACTTGTAAGCTTTTCTCCTCGAATCAGATGATTAATTCAAATAACTGCAAATCTAACAAAATTCAAAACAGACGAACAAAACACGAAAACCCGAAACTTCCTATTTTTTCTCTCCTGTCCTCTCCTTCAACGATTCGTGTTGCTAGACCTTTTCTTTGCCTAGTTTAATAAAATTTCCAACATACCAAATTTTTTTTTTTTTTTTGAGGCAATATTGGTTGTGTTTGGTTAGGGTTTTGAGTTTTGGTTTTTGTAGTGATTGGAGAAATAGAGATAATAATTGAAAATAGGGGTTAATGATTAGAGAGAGATAGAGAGAAAAATAAGAATAATATTTAAAAATAGAGGGAATGATTGGATAATAGTTGAAAAAATCAGATCCTGAAACCAAAACGAATTATCTGCCACTATTGTAGGAGTTCTTGCATCATTATTAGCGGGAACCCCGTTCGAAAAAGAAAAAAAACTGTGAATCATTTCAGTGTCCCTACGCAGAGAGGAGTAGTAATTATCCATCACTTACTTTTTTTGTTTCTAGTTAGAGCATCTCCAATTTTAATCCATTTTAAACTTAAAATTTGGATTAAATCATCAAAAACTCATCTCCCATCTTTATTCAAAACCCTTACCAATTTTACCCATTTCTTTCTCCATTTTGGGATACCCCAAACCTTTGGACCTAGGTTTACTGTTGTGCACATTCGGGCCGTCCAGTACATTTGCATCCGAACCGGCCATTGTCGTGTGCGCAAGATGAAATCCCAGATCCCAAACCTTTATCCATTTTTTCGACATCCACTTTGCTTTGCCAGAGCTATGCCGGTCGTTTCAATATGATGCTGGAGCTTCGTCAGCCGTCTTGAAATGATGACAGAGCTTTGTAGGATCTTTCAATTTGATGTTGAGCCTCACCGGAGTTGATTTATCACATAGTGTGTGGAGTCTAACAACACACTTACACTCAATTGTGTGATGGTATGTGAAGCTATGTTGAAGACTTTTGATGTACACCCATCTTAATTAACAAATAAATTTAGAGTGAAAATAGGGTTTCCATTGGGATCAACACCTATCCAATTTTGACTCTTTGAGTAAAGAAAGCGGCGAGTACTGGAGATTGCTTTTATCCAAATCAGGTTCCCCTTCCGTTCCTCTCTACAAATCTAGGATTCCGGGTCAGATTAGACGGCGAAGAGAACATGAGAAGATCGAAGAGAAAGGCAAGGCAGGGCACCGCCGCCGTCCCCGCTGTCACCATTTCAGACCTCCCCGATCACATAACGATCGACATTCTATCTCGACTTCCTCTCAACTCCATCTTCACATGCAAGCGAGTTTGCAAGATCTGGCGCAACCTTACTCACGAACCCCAGTTCGCCAAATTGCATCTCTCAAGGTCTCCTCTCAGCCTCATCTTCTACCGCCACGGTAATTACGGATCCTCCTCCTCTCACTTCGAAATTCTCCAACTCTACGATTCCCCTGTTATAATGAAGTTCACACCTCAAATCTTCTTCCCTCATATGCATCTTGAAGCCTCATGTAATGGGTCAATTTTGTTGTCAAATTCCTCGCATAACCTTGTTATCGTGTATAAACCACTTAGGGCACAGCATTTTATTCTTCCTGAACCTCCAAAATTACCGCTACGGAGGTTTAGGTATTGTGTTGGATTTGGATTTGGGCATAGTCCTGCTACTGATCAGTACAAGGTGTTAAGATTCATTTGGTATGATTCTGCTAGATTGGGCTGTGACATTTATACAATTGGGATTGATGATCGGTGGAGGAGCATTGGAGACATTGGACAGCCACCCGCTCTTTCAGCCTCTCGTTTTATCCCGCATTTTGCTTTTCTGAATGGGGCTCTTCACTGGATAGGATTTGAGAATTCATGGTTCATTTGCTGTTTTGATATCGAGAAAGAGCAACTCAGAAGGTTCCCCTTTCCTAATCAAGTTGGAAACGGTTGTGACTATCTTGGGGTCATAGATAATCGGTTGTACCTTTGCAACAAGCAGTTAAGTGAATTGAATTTTTGGGTAATGAAAGATTACGGAGACTCTGGGTCCTGGACTTTGGACTGGGTCATTGAAGGACCAATTACACACGGGTTTAACGTATCTCACAAGCCACTGAAAATGTTGAGAGATGGAAGTTTGTTGACGATTTCTAACAATTATTGTCCACGAGCACAAGTCACCAAAACTACTCTAGCATCTTACAATCCACAAACAAGAGTGCTGAAAAAGATTAAACATTGTGAGCGTTCACTCGGGAATGTACCCTGTTGTGCTTTAGTTGCTGATGTATCATGCTTCTTCTCTCCAATGGATGCTTTAAAATGATAATGTTAAAATCTTTGAGTTAAGGTACTGTGCACTATCTCACTTCATCCTGAGTTGGTTTAGTTTGAAGAATTTTATTTGATTTTGTGACCTTGTGATTGTTTGCAAAATTTGGTCTGATTCAGACTAGGGGCTGGGTAGGGATTAACCAAAATGATTACTTCCATCATTTGCAATAATTTAGTGAATGATTGACAAATTCTTAACTGTAAACTGAAGATCTAGGAATGAGGGGATATTTTACATGGACTCAGTTATGGGGTCTATAGCAGCTGGAATTTAGATGCATAATTATTGAATTCATCCAATTTCCATCTCAAGTAAACCAACCACACCAATAGAAGAGTTCAAGTGTAATCAACAATCCTAAGAGTTCTTTGCATGGGTCGTGATAAATTCAAAATGGAAAATATGTTTGGTGAGTTTTTTGGACATTTGTCTCATACCCTTGTGTGAATGTCGAGCACGGGTAGTTTATACATTTAGATGAATCTGTGTAACGTGGAGGAGGGGGTTGGCCCAGAACCGCTGGGTATTGAGAGGTGGCTCATGAACATGAATCTCAATTTTCACGCATTACCTTAACAAAACTACATGCTTGCTCTGGTATGAGATTTAAGATGTGAGTGGTAAGTTCATTTTGAAAATTCTTAACCTTATGCTTGCTCTGGTATGTAAGTGGTAAGTTCATGAGATTTAATAGTTGCAATTACCAAGTTCCTAGATCTAGGAACTTACCACTATTGACAAATGATTGACAAGTTCATGAGATTTAAGATGTGAGTGGTAAGTTCATTTTGAAAATTCTTAACCTTATGCTTGCTCTGGTATGTGAGTGGTAAGTTCATGAGATTTAATAGTTGCAATTACCAAAACTACATGCTTTCCATTTCTACGCCCATAGTTTTACCTTTTGATTTCCATCGTTATTGTATACTCCATATTTTTGGTCCTCATAGATTGTCAGATGAAAATGAAAAAATCCAACACATTGCCGAACTACTACTATTTCAATTTATTTATCTAGCACTTTGATTTATTGACAATTATACTCAATTTTCCAATGAGAAATAGGGTTCATGGTTTGGAACTTCGTTAGAAGTAAAGCTTTTTTATTTTGCTACTTATAAATTTATTCAAAGAAAGGTATGTTTAAACTAGAAAGGTTAGCCTTTCTAAAAGACGACTACTTATTTGTGTCACTGGTTTAGTTGTCACTGTAATTAATTTTCAACTCTATGATTTTAAATTTTATCCAACTATACAAATGTGCAGATCTTAAGACGTGGGAACGTTTTTTGCGAGAAAACAAATAGCTTGATCTCGTTAAATGTTGCTTCAGGAGGTGAAAGTTGCCTTTTTGGTATAGATGTGCACAGGCTCTCTGAAATGTTGAAGTGAAGCTGGACTTGTCACATTTCCTAGTTTGATTACTTTTTGCTTGCTACCAATTGTAGCTTGAACTTCAATAGATTTGGGGCTGTTCAATTTATTCTTTGGTTCTAGTTCTATGCCATGTAACCTATTCTTTCGTGCTTAGTAGTATGGAGTTGTTCAATTTATTCTTTGGTTCTGTTCAATTTATTCTTTGATGCCTTTGGGCTTTGATTTGAGGGCATGATTCCGCAGCGAACGCGACGGTATAGGGGGACCACTGTTTCAGTGGCTTTCTGTGAGCAACCACTTTGTGCATTTATTGCCAAAGGTTAGGTCTGTCTCCAATCCATCAGTTTCAGTGGTATTCTAAAAGCAGCCACTTTGTGCATTTATTGCCAAAGGTTAGGTCTGTCTCCTATCCATCCCCCGCCCATACCCCCAATTATTGGGGACTAAATGGGTTATGTTATTGTTGTTGTTCTAGTTCTATTCCATGCAACCTATTCTTTTGTGCTTAGTAGTATGCCATTTGCTTAGTACTATGGGGCTGTTCAATTTATTCTTTGGTTCTAGTTCTATGCCATGCAACCTATTCTTTTGTGCTTAGTAGTATGCCATTTATTCTTTGGTTCTAGTTCAACATTTGCTAAAATCAACAGTTGGTTTTAGCAAACGAGGAAGTCATTTGAGTTTATCCGATTTTATTAATTGGGAAATACCCCTTTAATGGTTGACTTTAATTTTTTGCAGTGTCCTTTAGTTGACTTCTTTTGATTTGACTGTGATGGTGTTTTTGTTCCATCGAGTAGACATATCGCCATTGATTGTTTAGCTCGATATTCAGTTGTTTTGCTTACGCTTTAATTACTGGTTCAGTGCAGATTCGGCCCTAGTAGAGTGTTGTGTTTAGTGCTTAATTATTTGTGTATTTGGATTATAAGGATCTCTCCCCCTCCCTGGCTAGGACACTCCCATTCCAGTCTTTGTATACACTTCCGGCTAGATTTTACCATTTGCAATGAAGTTTCCATTCCAGCTTAAAAACTCACTAAGTAAATCTGTACTCTTGGATGATGAGAAAGGGAATGTCGAGGACATGGGTTTCTTTGGTGGCTGGTTGAGAGGGAGTGAGGTTGGTGGTGATTGGAATGTGGAATGGATGGCTGATTGTTGCAAGAGATGTTTTGAGAAGAGATAGGTGGTGTTGCTATCTACAGCCCTTAATAAATAACTTCCAACTCCCAATACGTGAGAAAGTGAATATACATTATCCCATGAAAACAGGCCATATGCTTTATTTCCGTTACAAATCACAAACGAAGTTATCAATTGGACTTGTTAAAGACAAACTAAAGTTGAATGTCAAAATCGTCACAGTTAATACTAGAGGGACCAAACTGGAATTGTGTAAAACTTAAGGGACGACTGATGAAGTTCACCCGGGTCATTCGGGTGGAAGCAGATGAGTCAACACAGAGCAATGGAAGCAGCAGCCGATCCACCACGCAGCCGCCGCCAACAACGGAAGGAGATACAAGACCACGCAACCACGACCAAGATTTCAGAACTTCCGTCTCACATAACCTCCGACATACTAACTCAACTCCCTCTCAAATCCATCTTCACCTGCAAGCGAGTATGCTCCTCCTTTCGAAACCTAACCCTAGATGACTAGATCCCTATTTCCCTCAATTGCAACTCCCAAGGTCTCCGCTCTGCCTCATCCTCTACCGCCTCTTTCACAGCGATCGCCCAACCTACTTCTAATTTCTTCCACTCGACGATTCCCTAGTCGATTTATGCCGCCGCAGAGCCCCAGTGAGGTTCGCGACTCAAATCGACATTGATGCTGCTGGCTGTCTCAGTACTTGTAATGGGTTAATTTGTTTGTCAGATTACGATTGTCCAAAAAAAACCTTTTGGAACGCACTGTAGCATTTATATACTTGGGGTTGATGATGAATGGAAAACCCTTAGAAATGCTTGTCTACCGATCCCTTATGATTGTTCTTTCGTGTTTTTGAATGGAGCTTTTCACTAGATACGCCGGGAAAATACGATGTTGTGCTATTTGGACATGGAGAAGGAGCAGTGTGGAAACCTCCCCTTGCCTTCTCAATTTTCTGGATATGAATTCCATCATCTTGGAGTTGTAGATAACTGTTTATACATTAGTGATGAGAAGTCATCTTCAATAGCTGTCAACCTATGGGTGTTGAAAGATTACGGAAATATTGGGTCCTGGACTTTACAATGGATTATTCAACGACCACTTCCTCCTGGGCTAGATGGGACCTCAAACCAGTGAAGACTTTCAAAGATGGAACGCTATTGATGATTGTTGGAAATATAACCCTTGCATCTTATAATCCGGTATCAAGAGTCATAGAAACAATACGGTATAATGGTGCTAGATTTTGGAAAGAATCAATCGCTGGTGTACCGAGCTTCCTCTCTTTTCCATGAGCGCTATGAATGAAAATGTTAAAATCTTCAACCAAGGTACTAACATTATGGCTCTTCGTACGTTATTACTAGATTACATGATTATTTAGTTTCTATATTTCCTTAGGCGTATTTCAGCCTAATTGTACTAATTTGGATCTATATTTCAAGAATGGATTTGAGAGCTTTAGATTCATCCATTCGAAATTGGTGTGGGTAGCTATTTGCTTGACATCCTTCTGAAGAGTTTTGCCCCCTTGCATACATAGTCCAATCCGATGCTCAAACCCAGTAAAAGAAACATACCCATAAATGCTTCCACCTTGAACCTCAAAGCTAAGTTTGGCGGGATGAATTTTTGTAGTCATTATTGCAAGTCTCATTCCACAAAAATCGAGAAAACACTGATCGAATTGTAGTAAGGATGAATTTACGTAACGAACCAAGTGCAAATTTGGAATATATCTAAAAAGCAACTGTAAGCTGCAGCTAAGTTGCACGAAGTGGGAGCGGAGGCGGGGACGGGAGCAGAGGGGGTGCGGGGGAGCGGAGGCACCTAGAAGTTCCCTAGGTTGGGAGTGCTTAAGGAGCGTGTATAGATCATACTCCCTCCGCCCCGCAAAGTTTGTCACTTTCACTATTCCAGCCCTATGAAAAAATTGATTGTTTCTTTTAATCTGTAATGTTTTATATAAGCAATATGGATCTCGTTTGATAGATTTCAATTAGATCTTTTGAACAAAGTTTTGAAAATCACATAAAACGTTATGAATTGAAAGATATAGGCAATTTAAAAATGGCACGCACTTCCGAAAGTGTCAAACTTTGTGGGACGGAGGGAGTATTTAAATATGTATATAAAATATCTTTAAATACTAAACCATTGAAGTAAAAGTGATACTTATTGAGAATTTTCCCTATCTTAAAGGGTAAAATTTGTGGAAGTTAGATATTTTCAATTTCCAAAATTTCTTGACTCATATGATTTTCATATTCTTATTTCCACACCCTTAAAAGTATGAGAATAATTGCTTTAATAGCCCGATAAGCTCCCATCCTAGTTAGGAGCGAGCTCCCATCTTGAGGGGAGCGAGCTCCCATCTTGAGGGGAGCGAGTTCCCGTCAAGCTCTCATCTTGGGAGCGCCGATTCGAGCTCCTGTCTTGGGAGCGCACCCATTTTAGAAGGATCCTGCAACTAAGAGCTGCAGTAAATGTTTTACAAAAAGATAGTGATGCACTTGTCCCATCTATGTTTTCTATCTGATTTTGGGTGAGATCATTTCTGTTCCAGATTTCACTCCAATGAAAATGTGCAGCATTCATACCTCTTCTTTGGTTTTTAGTCTGAAGAATAACCAGTACAAGGTTCTTCGCTGCAGGGTTATCAATTTTCAAACTGGTCTAATTGAGTCAAGAAACTGTCCGGAGGGGGAAATATTTGCCCTTGGTGATGGATCATGGAGAATCATTGGGACAGTCCCTGGCAATTTTCATAACATATTGTGGCTTTTCATTGGCTTGCTTTTGGCTTTGGTTGTGCAGACTTGATTTGTCGTTTCGACTTTGGGAGTGAGCTATTTTTTAGAGTAACTAAACCCTCTGGGTTTAGTTGGTTGAAAATTTCTGATCAAGTCGTATGCAAGTCAGGGTTCTACGAGGTTGCCTCTCGTTCTGTGATTATTTATTTTGACATTAAGGATAATGGGGTCGAGGAATCCTAGAGTAAAGACTTCATCATTCTGAAAATGATAACTGCATGTAAGTGCTTGATTGATTATTATGAGTGAGAACGTTTTTGAGAACGGAAAAATATTGATGTCAGTTACTGGAGATGCTCTTTTTCCTTTATGTTCCTAAGCCGGAAAATTATATCGATTTTCAGATTTATGAGATCACGTCGATGTTCCATGGTATCACTTATTTTCTACTCAGTTCACTTAGAGATGTTGCGAAAGGGGAAACTGTGAAGGTGAAAATTTCCAGACACAGATAATTGCATCTTTCTTAGCAAAAATCATGCACAAATTGAAATAAAGCTTTTGTATGTGTGAGAGCTGTACGCTTGTGTTCAACAAAGTGATCTGGTTCTTCTACTTTCTTAGGTTCTTTATTGTCTCCGCCTGATACTTGAAACTACAAAAATAGCCTCTTTATTTGTTGGAGAGGTGGTGCACAAGCTCACAGATTACATGCTATTTGTGTCTGTCTCTTTCCAGTCTCTAGGTTTGGAATCTTTATTTATCACTTACCCAAAGAAATGTGCTGCTAACTTAAGCTCCTCCTTTTGGCAATTAACTGTGGTATGTTAAGTTCCTAGATCGTTTACGTCCATCCATTGTATGCTCAAGATAAAGACAAAACAATCCTTAGTTGGTATGTTTGCACTTTGCATATGATGTCTTGTTGCCTAATATAGATACTTCACCTTGGACATGCAATTGTTGAGCAAATGATCAACAGTATAACACTCAGGGATTAATCTGGTACTTCAACTTTTGTGCTGATCTATTTTGCTAAAGTTGGTTGGTAGGTAATTACATTTCTTTTCTTTTTATGAGAAGGAGAACGAGGGTTGATAATAACAGTTGGGAAAGCAAATGTAGAGTTCTTGGTTAGTCACTTATTCTTGTTCTGGTAGACAGAAAGACATGGCCATTGTGCCTTGCTCCTCAGACAGTTGCTTCTAAACCTTTGAATATGCACCATCAATTCCAGGATGGGATATTTACCATGAGAGAAGTATGTTCCCTGTCATAGTTAATACTTGAGGGCTGTACATTGCTTGAGCGGAGAAAATACCTTGAAGCCAAGGCTTTTAATGGGAAGATATCATTCTGAAAAGCTGCTGTAATAGCTTAAGGTTTACAACCACAAACGGGGTGGCATTTTATAGCTTGGGAGGTTAGGTTAGGTGTCCAAGAGTGGTGCATTTGAAAATCACCCATGTCTATGAATTCAATTGATCCTCAAAAGCCACGAGAAAGCAAGCACCCTCTGGATCAGAATCTGAAGTTTCACCCACTGACAACTTTACGGTTGTTTGGCAATATGGAAACCATATTTAAGTAATTCGTTAAATGCATGTAGCAATGCTTATCCCCTCTTATTTCATGCCCCTGGTTTTATGTTTTACATGTTCAGTATTATAGTGGACTAATGAAATTGCAAACGTGAGAACCCCAACATGTATCCATGGTGCCGTACTTCTTCCATTGTCATTCATCTACCTAACAATTCCATTTCTTGGCACATCGTACATCTTTTTTCCTGGGGAATACTTGGGTTCCTTGTTTTGTTCTTGTTTAACTAGAGCTTTAGATCATGGTAATAAGACACTAATGGTTTGAATGTTTCTAGTGTCTATACACTTACCATACACATGTATCAATCTGTATATAGGAACTTGTGTGCCACAGGTTTGCATTGTATTCTGTACGCGTGTTTAAACCTTTGAAAGATGCTTCTGTAACTGAAACTCAACTTCATATTTCAATTTGGCAGCACAACGAGGAAATTTCAGTTAGGGACAGATTATGAACTCACCTTGCATGACTGATTAAATATGGAGACAAATTAGCTGATCTACTTCGTTCCATTTTTGCGACCAAGTTGTTTGGTGGGGGCAACACATAATAAAAGGTCTCATTTATGGAAATTTTTTTACTTGCATGAAGATTTCATTGGTGAAAGAATTATAACTAACGAGTGCTATATGATGGGGGATGAGTAAATCTTGGGGACATGCATGTAAAATGATGAGCAATTAGGTGTGTTAAAACTGAGCTTTCAGAAATACAAATACTCATTTATCTCAACGTTTTAGCTATCACGATAATTTGTCTTAAGCTCAACACTTTTGAATTTTATCCACAATTGGATGTGCAGATCCTGAGTTGTGGGAACCTTTTTGGGGGGAGAACATCAAGATCTTGTTCAATGTAGCTTCAGGAAGCAAAAGTCACCTTTTTGGTTTAGTTGTGCCGGACCTCGCTGAAAGTGTCGAAGCAAAGCTGGATTCACTGCATTGGCAATTTAAAGTTCTTGTGCTTGTTATTGTAGATAAAACTTCCGTAGTTTTGGGGCTCTTCAATTGCAGATAGATTTCAACCGTTGCTAGTTAAAGTATGGTGAGTTTTGCTCTTTGGTTCTAGTTCTACACCATGTAACCTGAAGCAAAATCTACGTGGATTTTTAATCTATTGGTTTTTATGTTGGTTTTAGTAGAAGCATTGGAAATAGAGGCTTTGCTGGGTCCAAATGGTAAAAATGCTATCATGATATGAAAGATGAGAGTCTAGTGTTGGATTTGTGAAACCTGATATAGTCTTGATTTTCCACTTCGTAGCTTACGTCGGGTTCGACGGTCGCTGGAGTCCATGGGCAGCGCTCTCATATATACATGTTACATGCAACCGATTTACCTTGTACATCTTCATTCAGAAAATTAACTTAATCAACTGTAACAAGAATAGGTAATAACCACGAACTATAAGAGTAGTAAATCATTCACCAACTACCTACAATCACGTTTGGTTGCGACATGAAAACGAGCGATATTAGGCCAGAACAAGACTCTTAGCACCGCGACTTCGAATTGGTTTTAGAATCGAACGACAGATTCTGGAAAGTTGAATCAGTGTTGTTTCAATGAAAAGAGTTAGATTGGTCTGCAGTCTACATATAAATGGCTTCTCTAAGCATAATTTGCCTTCTCTAAGCATAATTTGTCTTCCCTTAAAAGCTTTGAAAGATACCAAAAAATTGCCTATAGAATACAACAATGCATCAGTATATGATAAACACTGTCAAAGCCTTGCCACAGAAGTTTAAACACAATAGGAATTGTCCAAAAAATGAAAAATTCAAGGCACATCCCAAACATCAAATATGTCTAGTGAATGGATAACAATTACAAACCTAATCGAGTCATAAACCATGTTTTATACATGTCGTAAGCCTGCACATTAGGAAACTCCCTGTGCTTGGATGATTCACTTCCTTGTGCATTAAACCTATGAACTTCAATCAAAGTAGTCACTTTGCATAAATCAAAACTAATCAATCAATACATACTATTCAAACTCTAATTGCTTGATATGGCCATGGCTGATGGAGTGAGGGCAATCCTTCTCTTAAATGAGAGTGAGAGAGAGAGAGAGAGAGAGAGAGAGAGAGAGAGAGAGAGAGAGAGAGAGAGAGAGAGAGAGAGAGAGAGAGAGAGAGAGAGAGAGAGAGAGAGAGAAGTTTTTGCAGAGAGAGAACATTCAAAATTTGAAAGGAAAAGAATACAGAATGAGATCGTGGAATCCTAGAGAGAGAGAGAGAGGAGATTGCGTGATTAGTGGAACTATGTTTGAGCATCCTATCAGTGCAAGATTCCTATTTTAGTCTATGAATGAGAGTCATTGGATGAATTCGTCCAAAGCATGAGGGATCCGGGGATCCTGTAGGGCTTTCCTATAGTGTACATATAGACCGTCTATCTCCGCAATCGATGGTTTAGATTCGTAAACGTACTCTTAGCGGTAAAAGTTTAACAAATATATTTGAACCATCAATTGTGGAGATGGATGGTCTAGCTGTGCACTATAAAAAACGAAATAGAGGGTTGAGATTTATATATTTGGTCCTTTAACTCAATGATTTAGCAAAAAAAAATCTGGATGGGTTTGAGTTGTTCTCTCTTGTGTGAAGAAATAGAGGGTTAGAGATGCACTTACGGGTCAAGTGCATTATATACTGAATTTTATTTTTTTGATGGGCGAATTTTATACAGGATTCAGTTCAAAAAAAGAATTTTATACAGGATTAGTTAGCAATTTTTTTTTTATTCGTCATTCCTAATCTATTACCTAGGGGGTGGGGAAATGAGGTTTGATCCCGTGATGCAGTGTAAGACATTCAAGAGTTCTACCGCGTGCGTTAGCCACCACTTGCCGAGTTAGCAACTTCAGTATGGTAAAAGTTTAGAAATCTAATCAACTAATTAGTGTAATCTAATTATAGACAATTGGGCTAAATTTTGGGAGTGGGTTCAATTTGTGAACTCTCTCTCTTCAATTAGCGTAATCTAGTTCCATACATTAGTTGTCAACTCTCTCTCTTCAATTTTGGGAGTGTGTTCAATTTTAGGGGTTTAGGCTCTTTGGGATACGCTATAGTGGGTTTAGACACTTAGGGTGTCATACGGTTTCATAGGGTTTTAGAAGTTTAGGCACTTTCATAAAGTTTTGAGGGTTTAGGCATTTCCATACGTTTTGGGGATTTAGGCACTTTCATAGGGTTTAGGGGTTTAATTACTTTCATAGGGTTTTGGGTATTTAGGCACTTTCATGAGCTAGCGAAGACATTTTTAGAATGTGGGGTTGATTTGTCGTCTACTCATTTCCATACATTTTGCGGACGTTTAAAAATATACTTACGCATAATGTTTTTAAAATTTTTTTCCACCAAATTAAAATACTTAATGAGCACTTCAGTTTAGTATAAAACAAATTAAAAAGTTATACAAAAAGAAATATGTTTTTTAAAAATTTGAAATTACACATGTTCCCCATATGAAACATTTAAAAAGGGACAGAGCGAGTATTAGTTGCAACCGTCTCATTTCTCCTAAACTACTACTGTACTACTACTATCACACTGAGGTTCCACTCTGTACAAATCTAGGGTTTCGGGTGGAGAGGAGAGGACATGGGAAGGGGAAGATCAAAGAGGAAGGCTAATCAGAACTCCACCACCGCGGTCACCATTACAGACCTCCCAAATCACATAATATGCGACATTCTGTCTCGACTCCCTCTCAACTCCATCTTCACCTGCAAGCGTGTTTGCAAGATCTGGCGCGACCTTACTCTCGACCCCTACTTCGCCAAATTGCATCTCTCAAGGTCTCCTCTCAGCATCATTACCTACCGCAACGGTACTAATACTAATTATAACTCCCCCTCCTCCTCTCAATTCGAAATTTTCCTGCTCGACGATCCCCCTGTTATATCTCGCCCCATTTCCACCATGAAGTTCACAACTGAAATCTACTTCCCTTATTTGGATATTCTAACAGTTGCTTCATGTAATGGGTTGATTTTGTTGTCAAATTGTTCGTCGGGTGGTGACCTAGTTATCACTGTGTGTAACCCACTTAGGGGGCAACATATTGTGCTTCCTAAACTTCCGAAATTGGTAGCACAGTCCCATGTATACCATCTTGAGTTAGGGCATAGTCCAGCAACTGATCAGTACAAGGTGTTAAGACTTGCTGATACGTATAACCCAACTAGATTGCACATTGACATTTATACAATTGGGATCGATGATGAGTGGAGGAGCATTGGGGACATAGGACAACCACCTGATTTTATTCTCTCGAAATTCGTTTTTCTGAATGGGGCTCTTCACTGTATAGGATTTGAGAATGCGAGGTTCATTTACTCTTTCGATATCGAGAAAGAGAAACTTGGACTCTGCCCCTTGCCTTCTCAATTTGGAAACAGTTTCAAATTTCTTGGGGCTGTGGATAATCGGTTGTGCATTTATAGTGAATATTCACTCCATGGATGGGAAATTTGGTCACTGAACGAATACGGAGACTTTGGGTCCTGGACATTGGAATGGGTCATTGATAAACCCATTAATGGGATGGGGTTTAAAGGATGTTTCAAGCCACTGAAAATGTTGAAAGATGGAAGTCTGTTGATCATGTTCAGCAATTTTAGGTCACATAGAGGAGGTGAGAAAAGTACTCTAGCATCTTACAATCCACAAACAGGAGTGCTGAAAAAGATCAAGTATCGTGGTACTTTACCCTGGAGCACTTCAGTTGCTTATGTACCATGCTTCTTCTCTCCAATGGATGCTTTGAAATGACAATGTTAAAACTTGGAGTGAAGGTACTATTGCATTATATCACTTCCTCATGAGTTCGTTTAGTTTGAAAAATTTTACTCATTTGATTTCGTGTTAGTTTGAAAAATTTTACTCATTTGATTTCGTGTTAGTTTCCTGGTGTTGGCATTGTGATTGTTTGCAAATTTGATCCAACTAATACTTGATGCTGATTGGCGGGGATCATCCAAAATGAGTAATTCTATCACTTGCAAATATAATGTGATTGATTGACAAATGAAAACCTCTTAACTGCAAATTGAAGATCTAGGAACAAGGAGCTATTTTATCTCCATCTCATCTGCCGTAAAAAAAAAAGAAGGCAACGTTATCTTCTTCTTCCTCCATGGAAGATAGCATTACCAGGGCACCAGTTCTTCTTCTTCTCTTTCTCTTCTCCCACATCAAACCCTAAAAAACTTTCACTCCCCTCCTCATTCTCACCTCTCCTTGAACGGAGAATCCAATGGAGCCTTCCATGGAAGGTTCTTCACCTACCTTTGACTCACTATGCTCCTATTTTGAAATGGAAGAAAGGCAATGGGGGTCAATTTTTCGATTACAAGTTGCATGGAGGTCGACAAGGAAGATGATGGGAAGAAAATGGTGGTTTGGGAGGCAAAAACACGCAAAGAGGAAAGACCCAGATTTCAGTTTCGCGTTTTTCGTCATTCACAATTCAGATTCCCAGTATTGAATTTTTCCACGGTTTTCATTCTTTAAAGTTTGAAATATGTACCTTATTTCGAATCATAAAACATGAATAATAAGTTTGAAACCATTAGGTTTAAATTCCCCTCATATATTTCATTTGTTTGAAACCAAATTTTATATACCTATTCAAAAGTTAAAATATGAATTAAGACCTTACTTCAACTTATAAAATCTGAAGACAGGCAAATGTAGGATATGTAGATTTAAATATAATTGTTTTTGTCCAAGTAGTAAATATTTCATCCTTTGTAAGCGAACGGAGTGAGAAAAAGAGAGTGTGCACGACAGGGTCAAAAAAATGTTAGTACCCCTTTGAATTGAAATGTGTACAGACTTATGATGGGTGGACCGTTACTGTATTGAACGGCACCCTCATTACTCCACTTATAATGTTGTCCTTGTCCATCTCTCTATGCACCAATGTCCTTATACATTCTTTGTAATTTTTCAATTTGGTTTGCCTGGGCTATGCCCCTTGTACACATGTACACATCTTTTTAAAGATAAACGCAGCCTCACTATTTCATATTTTGATTTCTACATTTTGCGTTTCATTCCAAATTTTAAGTTTTGAATTATTAGTTAATATTCAATTTTTAACGTCTAAACCTTAATATTCAATTTTTAACATCTGAATCATTGAGTGTAATTCATATTCTAAAAATTGAAATCTGGTACTCTTTCTTTTTAGTTGAGAAAAATGAATTACATAATGTTTTCGTTGGAGAAGGGGAAAAAATGAGAGTTAAAGTACTTCTCAGGTCCAATATAAGTTGTATAAGATACTTCTCATGTCCAATATGAGCAGTATATTTTCAATTAGTACACCAGAAATTTCAGATACTTCTCAAGTCCAAATTGAGATGTTCAATGACTTCTCATTTTAAATATAAGAAATTTGTATGGACATACTGGCCAAACATCCACGTTGGACGGGGACACGTTGGATCAAATTGAGATGTTCAACGACTTCTCATTATAATATGATCTGCACCTATATGATCCAGACATGCAATCGAAAGAAACCCCCATTCTCCGCTCCTTGCACTTTGAACAATTATAATGATTAGAAGGCATGATTCGCTACATACTATGTGATAGTTTCAGTTCATGTTGGAAACAAGTGAAATAGATGCTAGTAGGATGCATACTATAAACCTTTAGGAATGTTCATCTGGCGGTCACTAGATTCCCCATTAGTTTGCTTCCAATCCCCAGATTTGCAGCAGATGTACCTCCCAGAAGCATGACAGAAGCTTGTGGTCCGGAGGATTTGGAACTTATGAGAAGTCTTCTCGTCAAGAAACAAAAATAACTACTAGAATGATCAGAGCCAAACCGAACCCCAAACTCCCAAAGATCCACCCATATGGCACATGAGCCTTGTGATTTACTGTATTTTTTGCAAAACAAATAGCATGAACCTTACAAAATAATTGCAAATTTTGCATTTCAGTAATTAATGATGTAAAAATAAATGGACAACAATTGTCATTGACCAAGATAAAGAGCTCATCACAAGATGGAGAATGATTATGGTATCTCAATTGATATTAGTAGGACAGCTTGGGAATACGGCAAATAATGGAGACAAAAGGAAAAATCCTTGAGTTCAAAAAGGAAAAAAGAAGAGGAGTATTGCAAGGTCCCGTACTGGGAATTAAGATGCTAATTGCTACAGAATTTTGATCTACAAATTATCTACCGTTCTTGAGGAGTTCACTATTAGCAGAAACCCAAAGGGAGAAAATGCCTAGTTGGGTATTGAAGACGATAGAAATGCTAATCTCTCTGGGTTTAGGGTTAGGCACTTTGGGTTTAGGGTTAGGCACTTTATGCTCTTTGGGGTAGGGTATAGTTGGTTTAGGCACTTGAATTTACACATTTCAGGTTTAGGCACTTTGAGTTTAGGATTGGGTTTAGGGTTTAGGCACTTTGGGAAATTAGCTCTCCAAACAAGGCTCTTGGAAGGTTTGTGGGTGTACGAAGAAAATGAGTAAAACAACGTCGTTTAAGAGAAAATGAGGGAGAAAAGGAGCATCCCGGATCCACTTCAATCAAAGTAGCCACTTTGCATAAATCAAAACTAATCAATCAATACATACTATTCTGACTCTAATTGCTTGATATGGCTATGACTGATGGAGTAAGGGCAATCCTTCTCTAAAATTAGGGAGGGAGGGAGAGATGTTTGTGTAGAGAGAGAGAACATTCAAAATTTGAAAGGAAAAGAGGATCGAATGAGATCATGGAGTCCTAGAGAGAGAGAGAAGAGAGAAGAGATTGCATGATTAGTGGGACTATGATTGAGCATCCTATCAATGCAGGATTCCTATTTTAGTCGATGAATGAGAATCAACATGAGGGACTCGGGGGATCCTGTAGGGCTTTCCTGTAATGCACATATAAACCGTCTATCTCCGCAATCGATGGTCTAAATTCGTAAACGTACTCTTACCAGTAAAAGTTTAACAAACATATTTGAACCATTGATTGAAGAGATGAACGGTCTGGATGTGCACTATAGAAAACGAAATAGAGAGTAGAGATTTATAGACTTGGTCCTTTAACTCAATGATTTAGCAAAAAAAATTCTGGATAGGTTTGAGTTGCTCTTTCTCTTGTGTGAAGAAATAGAGGGTGAATTAGAGATGCACTTACGGGTCAAGTGCATTTTATACTGGATTTTTCTTTTTTGAAGGGCGAATTTTATACTAGATTAGTTAGCAACTTTTTTTCCCTCTTTGTTAGAGCATCCTCAATGGGATAATAAAAATATCTAAATAACTAAAGTTAGCAATGTTTGTCCAAAAGTTGGCTCACATTGGTATAATCAAAGTTCACAACCTTTTAGCCAATAACCAAATTTTGGCATTTGGATAATAAAAAATAACAACATTTTCTCAATAACCAAATTTTGAGGACCACACCCTATTTATAAATCTTTTTAATCTTTACCAATATTTTTGTCTTTTTAATATTTACTTAATTTATTTTTAATCTTTACCAAATTTTCTCTCAAAAATTTGAAATTATCAATTTTTAATTTTGACCAAAATATATTCAAGAGTGGTCTCATTTTAAAGGTATTGTGAATATCTTTTAAATGGTACTAATATTATAAGAAGTATAAATACAAATTTAAAGTTGTGCCCATTTTATGAATAAAAATTGAGTGAGTTGTACTTTTTTTTTTATCATGGACACAATACATTGTGACACTTCACATTATTAGCTTTATAAATGTCTTGTATGGATAATCAAAAGCCTGATATGACAACATTTGATTATTCAGCTTTGGTTATACCATTGGTGATGCTCGAAAAATGATATGGGTACACCATTTGTGCACCCCAAATGTACACTACCCTAATGTGGCAAATAAGGAGAAATCCACTTTTTAGGTGAGCCCCACATTGGACTTCTCCTCACTTGCCATATTAAGGTAGTGTGCATTTTGGGGTAGAAGTGGTATACACATAGCATTATTGTTGGTGATGCTCTTATCAACATCAGTATAGTAAAATATTAGAAATCTAATCAACTAATTAGCGTAATCTAAAGTAGTTAGCAACCGTCTCATCTCTCTTACAACCAAAGTGAGGTTCCACTCTGCTCAAATCTAGGGTTTCGGGTGGAGAGGACATGGGAAGGGGAAGATCAAAGAGGAAGGCTAATCAGAACACCACCACTGCTGTCACCATTACAGACCTCCCAAATCACATAATATGCGACATTCTGTCTCGACTCCCTCTCAACTCCATCTTCACCTGCAAGCGAGTTTGCAAGATCTGGCGCGACCTTACTCTCGACCCCTACTTCGCCAAATTGCATCTCTCAAGGTCTCCTCTCAGCATCATCACCTACTGCAACGGTACTAATACTAATAATAACTCCCCCTCCTCCTCTCACTTTGAAATTTTCCAACTCGACGATCCCCCTGTTATATCTCGCCCCCTTTCCACCATGAAGTTCACAGCTGAAATCGACTTCCCTTATTTTGGTATTCAAAAAGTTGCCTCATGTAATGGGTTGATTTTGTTGTCAAATTACTCGTCGGGGGGTGACCTTGTTATCACTGTGTGTAACCCACTTAGGGGACAACATATTGTTCTTCCTAAACCTCCGAAATCACCGTCCCATTTATACAATCTTGAGTTAGGGCATAATGCAGCAACTGATCAGTACAAGGTGTTAAGACTTGCTCATACGTATCTCCCAACTAGATTGTACATTGACATTTATACAATTGGGATGGATGATGAGTGGAGGAGCATTGGGGACATGGGACAACCACCTGCTTTTATTTTCCCGGACTTCGTTTTTCTGAATGGGGCTCTTCACTGTATAGGACCTGAGAATGTACGGTTCATTTACTCTTTCGATATCGAGAAAGAGCAATTTCGAAGCTTCCCCTTGCCTTCTCACTTTGGAGACCGTTTCGAATTTCTTGGGGTTGTAGATAATCGGTTGTGCATTTATAGCGAATATTCACTTCATGGATGGGAAATTTGGTCAATGAACGAATATGGAGACTTTGGGTCCTGGACATTGGAATGGGTCATTGATGGACCCAATGCTTGTGGGTTTGATGGATGTTTCAAGCCACTGAAAATGTTGAAAGATGGAAGTCTGTTGATCATGTTCAGCAATTCTAGGTCAGGAATAGAAGGTAAGAAAACTACTCTAGCATCTTACAATCCGCAAACAAGAGTGCTGAAAAAGATTAAGTATCGTGGTACTTTACCCTGGCGCACTTCAGTTGCTTGCGTACCGTGCTTCTTCTCTCCAATGGATGCTTTGAAATGACAATGTTAAAAGTTGGAGTGAAGGTACTATTGCATTATATCACTTCCTCTTGAGTTCGTTTAGTTTGAAGAATTTATTTGATTTCGTTTTGGTTTCCTGGTGTGGGCCTTGTGATTGTTTGCAAAATTTGGTCCTACTAAGACTTGGTGCAGACTGGCAGTGATCACCCAAATTGAGTAATTCCATCACTTGCAAATATAATATGATTGTTTGACAAATGAAAACCTCTTAACTGTAAATTGAAGATCTAGGAACGAGGAGCTATTTTACATGGACTCAGTTATGGGGGTCGAGTGCAGCCGTGCATGTATATGTCAATATGTGTAAGTATGGAATTCATCTACCTCACCAATAGAAGAGATCAAGTGTAAACCAAGATTTCTCTGCATGGTTCATGATAAATGCGTGGTAAATGCCCAATTAAATTTCTTATACATGGGTCTCGTACAATTATCCGAATGCCGAACACGGGTAGCTGGAGGGGTGCGGTCCGGGAGCCGCTGGGTTTTGACAGATAGTTCATGATCATGAACAGGAATTTTCACCCTTTGACAATCTTGTGTTTGCTTGAGTATGTGAGAAGTAATTTCATGAAGTTCAACTGTTGCAAATATCGAAACTACATGCTTTCGTGTTCTACGCCCCTAGTTTTATTTTTTGACTTCCTTTATTATTGGTAAAGTTGGGTCCTCATATAATGTCAATTGACTCAATTGTTAAACGAACTACCACTATTTCAATTCATTTGTCTAAGCAATTTGATTTTTTGGCAGTTATACTCATTTTTCAATGAGAACTAGGGTTCTTGGTTTTGGACTTTGTGAGCGAGAAAGCTTTTTCATTTTGCTAATTATATGTTTCTTCAAAGAAAGGGATCAATGGATCATTGCCGATCCCCCAAAAAAAAAAAAAAAAACATAGGGGGTCATTCGTTCACTGGTCAAAGATCTACCGATTGAGGTTGTTATAACACTTGAACTGTACTCTATACTATCTATTAAGCATCCTTTTGCTCTGGATACTTTGGGAGCGCCACGTCAACCACCCACGTTTTTAGAATTTTTTGTTTTACAGACGTTTCAAATAGTTGGCTATTTCCTTCAAATTTAGAGTGTATATTAACTAAAAGCAACTTTTTGATGAAAAACATTCTGGGAACTACAAGTGACATGAATCGATTAACCAACACAATTAAATAATTACTTGATTTTTAAAATTTATTTGAAAAGCATTTTAAGAACACTGTCTTGGTTATAACATATTCTTGATTTGAGAAATATTTGTTTCCTTTTTCACTACTTTCAAGAGAATCCTAATTTGGATGTTGGTATCTTAACTTTTTTTCTGGCATAGGGTATTTTAGTGAGAAGTGCTATGAGATCAACAGCTATCATCTTCTAAAATTTGTATAGATAGTATTTGCCAACTATTTCAGTATCTGACTAATCCAAACGCAGGTAATCTAGGATTTGAAATAGCCCTTTAGTTAGCTCTTCCCATGATTTATGTAATTGGTCAAATTCATTATCTGGAGTGTCTACATTTGAATTCAGATTATTTCCTTTCATCAAATTATTAATAACGATATCAAGTCATAAATTTAGAAAGTAATCTTTTTCATCTCCCCGCCCATTCTCATCTTGCCGAAAACCTAATCGCCATCGATCTACTATAGAGGACCCTGCCACAGTTCCAACATTGCCAGCCAAAGATGCCCTTCCCCCACCCACACATATATTGCTCCTTATTAAGGGATCTATCACCACCAGGCAGCAACCATCATCAAGGAACAAAATTGAATATTTAAGTGTTGGACGATAAATAGATACAGTACTTAAGAGAGATCAGTTGGTGTTAGCTCCAGTTGGATTGTAGTTGTAAGATCTGGATATTGATTTTGTTGTCGTTGAGATACATGAGGTTAAAACAATATTTGGCTCGTAAGTCGTAAGTATGCAAATTAATGTGGTAGGAAGTTTGGAGTTTGATAAATGTTATGAAATGTCTTTTTTAGTCATAAGGCTGGAAGATCGTTAGACGCACTCTTTTATAGGTCGACGTTTTGCATAACGTAGCGAAATTGCAGGAAGAACCTCATCCTTCATTAACTAATCATTGAATGTAATGGGTTATTTCTATCACAAATTGCTAAAATTATAGACCTCATTAAATTTTCTTGATAACCTTGTGCGTTGCTGTCATCATCACTAGTTTAGATGTAAACTAGGTGAATTAAACCAGATTTAGAAATTCACTGTTGGATACATCATGCACGATGCTTGCATATGTGTACTAGCTACAATTGGTTAGCCAATGTGGACATATCCACGGAGTCGATACTATCCCAATTCAAATGTAGGAATCTTATCTTCCTTGTGTTTATCAAATTTCAAATGTTTCTTGGGGTTCTGGTATGTCTATACAGTTATCATACACATATGTCAATGTGCATATATGAACTGGTGTGCCACACGCTTCCATAGTATTCTGTACGCATGTTTGAACCTTTGAATGCTGCTACTGTAATTCATACTCAACTTTATATGTATAGACCACTCCTTTTTGGCGGCAGAGCTAGGTAATTTCAGTCGAGGACAGATTATGAAGTCACCTGGCATGAGTCGTTAAATATGGAGACGATTTGACTGATGTACTTTGTTTTATTTTCGCTATCAATTTGTATGGCGGTGGCAATGCATAACAGAAGGGCTAATCTATGAAATTATTTAGTTACATTAAAATTTCAATGTGGAAGAATTACATTTTAGGAGTGTTACCCTGTATCTGATCGGGATGAGTAAATCTTCTGGTTATTCATGTAATATGATGACCCTTGGGTTTTTAAAACTGAATAGGTAACTCTTCCTAGAAGACATCTTGTTTTATCTTATTGGTTTAGCTATTGAAATAATTAATCTTATACTCTCTGACTTCAAAATTTTTATCCAACTATACAGGTGTGCAAAACCAGGGATATGGAACTTTCTTGCCAGAAAAACTAACAGCAGATCTGGTTAAATGTTTCTTCAGGAGACGAAAGTTGCCTTTGTGCAGGACCTTTCTAAAACGTGGAAGCAAAGCTGGACTTGTCACGGTTTTTTTCTTGTGTATTTTTTGCTTACTAACAAGTGTAGCTTCAACTTCAATAGCTTTGAGGCTGCTCAATTGCAGTTAGATTTCAACTGATGCTAGGTATAGTGAATTTGCTCTCCTGGTTCTAGTTCTATGCCATGTGAACTGAAGCAAAATACATTTGAACCTGAGTCCATTGGTTTTTTCTTTTGGGTGTGTGTGCGCGCACACGGTTCTAAAACTCGCTAGGTGCTCCCAAGATGGCCGGGTACCTTCTAGCTTCCCAAAGCTGAGTACTCGGCGCCTAGTTGGGCTAGTCGGCAAGGGGCCTTCTAGCACCTAGGTAACGAGTACTGAGTCTTCCGGACCATCTTTTAGAACACTTCCTTTAGAACACTGTGTGTGGGTTTAGTAATAAAGTGAGGGTTTCCCAATTTTATGGGGAACGAACTAAAAAGTATAAGAAATTATAGTCCCTCCTGTGGAAATTACGCCATTTGATAAAACTAAACATACCAAGTAAAGTTTAATCCCTTTCTTGAATAATCAACCATTCGATCATTACCCCTCTCTATTCTCCTTTATGCTCTCAAAAAATATAAACGCTAACAAACAAGCCATATAGGGTAGAATAAACTAACCCTTACTACAAAATTAGAAAACAAGTTAACAGGGTTCAAAGTCTGTGCTGTGCGGTCCATTTGGGGCCCACCTCGGTCTCGTTTCTTCATCTGAATTGCTCATTTTGTTCGTCTCGTTGGGTATATAGTCCCCGTCAAAATTCATGTTGGTTGGACATAGGTAGCTATTTGATCGGTGACCATTTAGCCTACTGTTTTGTAAAAAAAAAAAATCACATGCAATAGTTTCTTTGAGTGTTCCGCTTTTATGAAAAATACACTTTGAAAACGTAGTTAAAGATCTTCGATCAACATGAATTTTTACGTGGACTACATACTCAAGGGGAAAAACAAAATGAACGATTCGGATCAGAGAACGGGACCTGAGATGGGTTCCAAATGGGCCGCACAGCATGCATGCTGTGCATTGACCCAAGTTAACGACTGAAGTCTGAAGTGATACTTTTGTGTTTGAAAATTATGAAGAGAACAAAAAATCGTTAAAATCTAATTCAACTTTCCTGTCAATTCCTCTAACTTTTCGCCTAACACCTCTCCTACTCGTTTGTTTGATCGGAGATAAATGGATGAGATATGAAACCCCCTTAAGATATGGGTGGGATATGAAGTCCTTGGCATATTGCACAGGATATCGATGGATGGAAAAAATCAATATCCGGTGTCTGTGTTCAACGGGATATAGCCATTAGAAAACACTTTTTTGTTATTTTAGCCATTGGAAAATCAATATCCCATCCAAATCCCACCCCCATGGGATTTTATATTCCGAACGGATTGAGATAAAAATTTCCATGGGATTCTAAATCTTATCCAAAATAAAGGAAACAAACATAGAATTTTGGGGTCCGTTCCATCCGATCCCTAAATCATACCTCCAAATCCCACCAAACAAGCAAGTTGTATTTCCCTTCTTTTCTTTTCCAAACTTCCAAACACACCTTTTTAAGTGTTATTGTCATGATGGTAGTACTTCGTTTCCCTATTCCGTTTTCCGCATCTCTCCTCTTAGAGCATTCTCATTTGGCTCTTTAGTTTAACTTTAAAGTTAAAGTTAAAGTAGAGAGCAAAATCTCAAAATTTTTTAAAAATCTGGCTCCTCAAATGCCTCTCTAATTTGTTACATTTTGTAACTTTGTTACAGTAACTCTCCAAATTTAGGGAGGCACTGTTCACGCACCAAAAGATGAGAGAGAGGGAAGAGTAAAAGTTTGAATATAGAGTCTGATTTTGTGAGGCTTTTATAAAATGACTTGCTAAAGTTTGAATAAAGAGTCCGATTTTGTAAATTTTTTGAAAAGTGACTTGTTAAATTGTAAAATGTGTTTTTGAGGTTAAATTTGTTTTTTTATTTTTTGTTTATTTTTAAGATAAGGATGCTCTTACTATAAAAATTTATAAACCTACCAAAACAAATTAGCAGTTTCTCTTCGTTCTTCTTCCCTTCCAATCTAGGGTTTTTGGGTCAGGGCAGAGAGAGAAAACATGAGTAGATCAAAGAGGAATACCGCCACCGACACCTCCACCACCATCACCATCGCCGCCGTCCCAAATCACATCATGTCCGACATTCTATCTCGACTCCCTCTCAACTCCATCTTCGCCTGCAAGCGAGTTTGCAAGGTCTGGCGCGACCTTACTCTCGAGACCCATTTCGCCAAATTGCATCTCTCAAGGTCTCCTCTCAGCCTCATCTTCTACCGCCACGGTAATTATAATGGTGGTGATGATAAAAGCTCCCCCTCCTCCCACTTCGAAATCTTCCAACTCCACGATCCCCCTTATTTATGTCACCATAACGCCACCATGAAATTCAAAACTGGAATCTACTTCCCTCATAGGCATATTGAAATAGCCGCCTCATGCAATGGGTTAATTTTGTTGTCAAATTGCTGCTCTTTTGATGACCATGTTATTGCTGTGTGTAACCCACTTAGGGCACAACATTTTTTCCTTCCTAAACCTCCTAATTTGCCTGGATCAAAGTATTACAATCATTACGGCTATGGGTTTGGGCATAGTCCAGCTACTGATCAGTACAAGGTGGTAAAATTTACGAGTCAAACGCTTGGTCCAGCTAGATTAGGTATTGTCATTTATACAATCGGGATTGACAGAAAGTGGAGAACAATTGGAGACATTGGACGGCCACCCGCTGTTTATACGTCGCATTTAGTTTTTCTGAATGGGGCTTTTCACTGGATAGGCTCTGAGAATGAGAATTCAAAGCTCATTTGCTATTTTGATATCGAGCAAGAGCAATTTGGAAGCTTCCCCTTGCCTTCTGACATTGGAAACAACACTTTTCCATATCTTGGCGTTCTAGACAATTGGTTGTACATTCAGGAGGACTGTTCATTTAATGTTCAGAAACTTTGGGTGATGAAAGATTATGGAGATTTTTGGTCCTGGAGTTTGGATTGTGTCATTGACGGACCATTTACTCGCAGGTTTGGAACTGCCAAGCCACTAAAAATGTTTAAAGATGGAACTTTGTTGATGATGTTCAACAAATCACGGGATCGACAAGGAATCAAGATTACTTTAGCATCTTACAATCCACGAACAACAGTGCTGAAAAGGTTTAAGCATCCTGGTACTTTACCCTGGGGTGATTCAGTTGCTGATGTACCATGCTTCTTCCTTCCAATGGATGCTTTGAATTAATAAAGATAAAATCTCTGAGTTCAGGTACTATTGCATCATATTACTTGGTCATGACTCATGACGTCATTTAAATTGAAGAATTTTATTTGATTTTGTAATTGATTTCCAGGTTTTGACCTTGTCAACAGCTATCGTCTTCTAAAATTTGTGTAGATAGTATTTGTTAACTATTTATCTGATTAATCCAAACACTATGGTAAGCTAGGATTTGAAAAAGCCCATTAGTTAGCCCTTCCCATGATTTATGTAATTGGTCAAATCCATTATCTGGACTCTGGAGTGGCTACATTTGAAGCCAGATTATGTCCTTTCATCAAACTACTAATACCATATCAAGTCATAAATTTAGAAAGTGAATTTTCATATCCCCGCCCATACTCATCTTGCCGAAAACCTCATCGCCGTCAATCTTCCATAGAGGACCACCCCCTGCCACAATCCCAACATTGCCAGCCAAAGACGCCCTTCCCCCACCCACACATATATTTCTCCTCAGTGCTGAAAAAGATTAAGCATCCTGGTACTTTACCCCGGGGTGATTCAGTTGCTGATGTACCATGCTTCTTCTCTCCAATGGATGCTTTGAAATAATAATGATAAAATCTTTGAGTTCAGGTACTATTGCATCATATTACGAGGTCATTTAAATTGAAGAATTTTATTTGATTTTGTAATTGATTTCCAGGTGTTGACCTTGTGATTGTTTGAAAATTTCATCCTATTCGGACAATGGGACAGTTATTACCCAAAATGACTAATTCTGTCGCAATAATTTAGTGAATGATCAGCAGATGACAACCTCTTGACTGTAAACTGAATATCTAGGAACAAGGGGCTATTTTATATGGAGCCAATTTTGGGGGTCGAGTGTGACCGTGCATGCAGATGCATTGTTATTGAATTTAACTAATTTCCATCTCAAGTTCAGGGACCACACCATTACAACAGAGTTCTCTGCATGGTTCATGATAAAATCAAAATCTAAAATATGTTTGACCCTTATCTAGATGTCAAACACGGCTAGTTTATACATTTTAAACATCTATGTAACATGGAGGAGGAGGTGCCCCGGGAACTGCTGGGACCAGCTGGGTCTAGGGTTGGCAATGGGGACGGGGCGGGGCCGGAGACTACTATCCCCGTCCCCGATCCCCGAATCCCTCCCCCATCCCCGTCCCCGCCCCGATCCCCAATGGGGATTATTTTTCCCCCTCCATCCCTGCCCCAAACGGGGAACGGGGATCCAAACCGGGGATTCGGGGAACTAAATCATGCTTACTTGTTTTCAAATCATGCCAAGCCCTTCGATGATTTGTTCTACAGTTCTACTGGTACTTGGATTTTGCTGGGCATTGGGCAATGAACCAAATCCACACAATATCACGAAAAAAAAAATCAAGGTAAACAAGTCATTGCAAAAATCTGTGACTACCAAAACAAAATGTTGTCACTGAAACAGAGATCGAGAAGCAAATGCATGGTTGGGAATCAAACGGGCATGGGGCCAATATTCAGGCCAGAAATGAGTTACATGTACCACTCACACACAAACGGGCCAATATTCAGACAGAGAGATCGATATCCGAGAGAGAGAGAGAGTCAGAGAGATCGATTCAGACTCGAGAGGGAGATGAGAGATCGAGAGAGATAGAGAACCTGGTGATTGGTGAGTCGGCGGCCGACGGTGAATGGTGGCTGCGACGGCTGTGACTTGTGAGTCTGTTAGAAGAGAAGAGAAAGGATAGGAGAGGAGAGGAGTGAGGAGATTAGGAGGTAGACAGACGTGAAACTGTGAGAGTGAATGGTGGCTGCTGTGTTTTGTTTGTTTGTACACAACTCAAACGTCAAACCCTAAAGACATATATAATATTATATATATATATAAAATAATAATAAAATATAAAACGGGGATTCGGGGACGGATCGGATCGGATCGGATTCGGGGCGGGGATACACTACTACCCGTCCCCGATCCGATCCCCAATTTTTTTTTTTTTAAATCCCCAAATCCGACCCAGTCTCCAAACAGATCTCCAAAACGCCGATCCATTTGGATCGGGGAGCAGATCGGATTCGATCGGATCGGTGGAAATTGCCATCCCTAGCTGGGTCTCGACTCTCGAGAAATAGCTCATGATCATGAATTTGAATTTTTATCCACTGACAACCTTATGCTTGCTTTGAGTATGTGAGAAGTAAGTTAATTAAATTTAATATTTGCAGGAACCGAAACTACATGCTTCCCTGTTCTATGCCCCTAGTTTTAGTTTCGGACATCCACTATTGGTATAGTATTTAGGGTCCTCATGGATTGTCAAAAAAACATGGAAATTTCCGACACATTGCTGAACTACTACTATTTCAATTCATTTGTCTAGCAATTTGATTTATTGGAAGTTATACTCAATGAGAACTAGTGTTCTTGGTTCAGTGGTCAGATTTCTACTTGCTAGGGTTGTTGCAGCACTTGAATTGTAATATTTACTATACTTATCAAAAAAAAATTGTAATATTTACTATGTTTTAAGCCCATGGGTCCTTTTGCTCTGAAGGTTCCGAGGGTGTGAAATCAACTGCCAAGTTTTTAAAATTTGGGTCTTTGTAGACATTTCAAAATAATCAGCTATTTCCTTCAAATTTACAGTATATATTAACTAAAATGTACTTTTTGATGAAAAACATTATGGGAGCTACAAGTGGCATGAATCTTTTGACCAACACATTTGAATAATTATCTTAAATGTATTTGAAAACCATCTGAAAACACTCTCTTGGTTAACCAAGCAGAGGGTCTTCTACTGAGAAGCGAGCTGATGTCGATAAGTGTCGTCTTAAATTTGTATACAAAATTAGTTTTTAACTGTTTCAACATCAATCTAATCCGAACACTAAGGTAATCTAGGATTTAAAAAACCCTATTAGTTAGCTCTAACCATGATTTATTGGATTGGTCAAATTCATTATCTGGGTTGACTACATATGATTCTGATTATGTTCTTTAGTCAAATTACAAATAATGATTTCAAGTGTAATTTTGGAAACAATTTTTTTTTTTATCACCCGGCTCATTGTCATCTTTCCAAAAACTTAATTGTCATCCATCCTCATGGAGGACCTCGCATTGCCACAGTTCCAACATTGCCAGCCAAAGACACCTTCCCCTACGCCCCTACCCTCTTAAGCTTGCTCCTGATTAAGGAATCTACCACCCTCAACTATCATCAAGGAACAAAATTGAATTTTAAGTGTTTGAGAATGAATAGATACAGTACTTTTGGTGATATTAATTGGTATTAGCTGTGATTGAATTGGAGTCACAAAAACCGTCAGATATTGGTTTTGTTGTTGAGGGGATGCATGAGGTTAAAAAGTAATATTGATGTTGTAGAAAGTTGTATTTTGATAAATGTTATGAAATATGTCCTTATATTTGAAGATGGGTTTTCTTTAAATAATCGTATGGAATTGTTGGATGCACTCTTTTATCGGCCAACATTTGCATAATGTAATGGGTTATTGCTATCACATATTGCTAAAGTATAGATGTCGCTAAATCTTTTTGATGAAGTTATGGATACTTTAGATGTAAACTAAATGAATTAATTTAGATTTCGAAATTCACTATTGGATACATCATGAGATGGTTGTATCTGTACTAGCAACTATTAGTTAGTCAAGGTAGATGTATGACTATTTTTTTCTAGAATTCCCGTGTCTGAGTCCATATTTGTATTCATGTCCGTATCCATGCTACAAGATCACTGTGTTATTTTATGTTTACCCGTATTTGTTAGCCTAAATCTTCATCTATATTTCACGAATGTATTTCAAAATTAAGATTGATCCATTCAAGTTAGTGGTGGGTACATATTTGTTTGACATTCTTCTTTGAAGGATTTTAGCCCCTTGTGTATGTTGTCAAATTAGATGCTCACATCTGGTCAAACATACGGACCCCTAAATCCTTCCACCTTGAACCTGAAAGCAGAGCTTGTCATGTGTCACAAATGAATGTTTGTAGTCAAGTCTCATTCCACAAAAATCTGGAAAACGTTTTTGAATTTGTTGTAAGGATGGATTAACACAGTGTACCAAGCGCCAATTCACCATATATATCCAAAAAGCAAATGAAAAACTACAGGTAAAGTTTTGCAAAAAGCTAGTGATGCACTTGTTTCAAGGAAGGGTGAATTCAGGAAAAGAGAATCTCTTAATTCCGTTACCCCATGGGATGCACAAGATCAATTACGAAACACATGGTATCTCGTCATCAATTTCAATCAGTATGTGTATCTTAGTAGTTTTCGATTACCTGTATTGATGGTTGAGTTGTTGTAGTAGTTGTCTTAATCTGCGTCTTTCTGATTAACTTGTACTCCAACTGCAGGGAAATGGTGAACTCCGGGGTTGGCTTTAAAGCAAGTCGAGAAAATAATGGCTTCTGAAACGCATTCGAGACTTTGGCACATTAAAGTTTCATGTTAGTAGTTCTGCTAGAGTACCATTCTCTCTTTTGCTGTATGGAATGGAAACTATGACTACGGTGTAAAGTTTATGATGCTTGTGTCCTATAATGGTCGTAGTCTTTTCACGAATTGCCAGCTACAAGAATTTCAAACTGCTGTTCTGTTTTGAACTGCATTCTTGATTCTGCTGATGAAATCATCAAAATTGTAATCGTCCCCAGCTCCCCACCAAAAGTAAATCCAACTGTAACCGTGTTTGTTTCAACCTCTTTGGGCCCCAAAACAGCCGTCAGCCAGATTTTCTGCTTCTTTACATTTTGGAAAATGATGTGCATACACCACACTTGGGTACCCCTCAACTGTCCAAAACGCTTTTGGACGTTCCGGATTTTAAACAAACTATTCGCGCGAATAGTTTAAACTCTTTGCGCGAATAGTTTGCAAAAAAATCCGGAGCGTCCAAAATGCTTTTGGACGGTTGAGATAGGCTGGTGTGCACTTGGGGTACCCAAGTGTGATGTAACCATAGACGGGTTGTTACATTTTGAATGAGCTTCGGCAAGCGCTCGTTGCTGCAAACTTCTGCTCGATTGCCACTTGCTATAGGTTTGCTAGTCACTTCTTGCAGTAATCAAGCTGTGATGCAGAGGCCGATTTTCAAACGTGTGGTCGACTTCGACCAGGTAGGTGCTAACGTGGTTCATGGTTTTGTAGGGCTAGAGGAAGAAAGGTTTATCCGCAGTCAAAGTCACATCAGAAAAGTCCAAGTTAAAGAGAGGGAAGTTTGGACACCACTCCACCCCATAACACCCATAATCAATATTCTCCCTTTCTCCATCCCACATAGATGGTCTATTATAAAACGACGTGCAATTTTTAATTTTGTGTCAAGAAATGTAATAAATTATGCATGGGAGTGCTTTGTTTTTTCATCCGAAAATTGGAGGTCTTTTAGTGTAAAAAAGTTTTGGGTGTCCTTGTAGAGCAGTAGGAAAGAGTCCTACTAAATAATTATGCAACTATAAGGTTTAACCACAAAATAAAAAACCAAATCTGATTGTAATGTTACCAAAATAACTGATATCTTATGGAAGAAATTTATGCAAATTTCACAAAATTTCCAAGAGAAAGATATATAGGTAGTCCAACTTTTTATTTTTTGTACGTGATTAATAGAAGTTACATAATAAATTATTCAAAAGTTTCGGATATTTCATGTGAAATGAGAAAAAGAAATGAAAATAAAAAGGTGGTTCGGGTTGCTGAAAATTAAAAGTTTGGAATGTTTCTGAGGGTGATATTGCTATATAACAAAGAAATTATTATTATTATTATTATTTTGTGCAATGGAAATTCATAAAACTAGAACGAAGGGAAGTTTAGAACAATAACATACATAGATCAAAGACAACATCACAACACCAATTACAATATGACGAACTGATTTGGGGATTCTTAACAACCAACCCCCAGGCTGGCAGTGATACGCACATTGGTTGGCTTCACTATGCTGATGTCACACTTTTCCGTTAATAATTCAACGTCACTTTAATAGAAAAAGGTTATGTGGACAATAATTTAAAAAATAAGGAAGAACCGTGTTGTAACAACCCGGATTCACAAGCACCACGAAATAACAATAACTATAATCGAAAGATGTAAACCATCCCCTCAATCTAAATAACAGAAGATTAACTAGAAGCCACTTCCACTTCCATTTCCTTCCATACTTACATAATTTTCCGAATACATTTCATAGCTCCAACGAAAGATAAATACTCCATCACTATTTCACAGAAAAACACCACCTCAAAAACTCTGTTTGTTGTAAAGAAACCCCGTTTATTCCTTGCTTTCTCCGGCTATTTTTCTCCCCAAAGGCCAAGCCTATTGTCTTTCGGAAAATGTTATGAGTACACTATTTATGCACTGTAAATGTACACTACCCTGGTGTGGCAAGTGAGGAGAAGCCCAATGTGGGGCTCACCCAAAAAATGGGTTTCTCCTCATTTGTCACATCAAGGTGGTGTGCATTTGGGGTGCACAAGTGGTGTATCCATAGCATTGTCGAGTCACCTTAAGAATTGAAGATATCACCTCAATCCTCCCATGCACACCTGCACGTGTAGTGCTACTTAAGCAAACTTCCTTTCCATCATGCACGTGTACACCATCTAGAGAAAAATAATTTTATCCTATTACACGTGCCATTTCAAAAACTTGATGTCATGTGAACGGAATCTAGGAGCATCATCAATTTTTACCCTTTTTTTTTCTTTTCTTCTTCGGGTAGTATTAATGCCAAAACTGTATTTGATTGTGCCAAAACTCAAGTGCATGAAATATTTGTAATCATTTGCAAAGTACAAGCTCTGTATGCATTGAAATTTTGGCACAATAAAAAACAGTTTTGACATTATCACTACCTAAGCTGAAAATTTGAGTAAAACCACTTGAAATTCATTACCTATTTCTTTACACATTTTGAGTTTCATCCTTTTCCTTAGCCAAATGTGAGGAGACCATACTCCATACCCATTTTCTCAATAGATCTTTTCACTTTCTTTGTATTTACAAATTTGTTAATTGGCCGTTTTGTAACACCTGACTTAAGGTTTGCAAAGATGCACAAAGACGGGTTGTTCAACAACGGAAGCACACATTCTTAAATCGGGTCATTCCAAATAATTTTTTCAAACTCAAATTAGGTGGGAACGTAAAATGATATTCTTAAGTCGGGTTGTTCCAAGTAATTTTTCCAAAATTAGTGGAACGACCTGTCTTTAGTTTACTGACTTAATGTGCCAAAGTCATTTTACCTTAAATCGATCCTAGAGGAGTGAAAGCTAAATAACACAAAATACGTGTAATATTGAAGAAGACTAGCTTTGACCAACCTTTGGGTTGACAAAGTGGTCTTACTTTAAGACTTAGAGGTTTGCTCTCATCTAGGGTCTCATGTTATATTCCCCTTATTAGCGAACTCTTGGGGCAATTGGAACTTATGCCCGATCGTTACTTCTAAGTGAAATTCCTTCTTCAATGCAAATCAACCATAAAGCAATAAGTAGGGAATGAATAAAAAATACGAAGAACATCGGATATGCGTGGAAAACCATAAACGGGAAAAAACCACGGGAAAGAATCAAGCACTATAAAAAATATTGTACAGTTACAATTGCACTTACTACACAATTGAGAATCCTCACAATTGACTCTAGAGCGATAGTCGAATCCTAGTTCACTGTATCCCGTACTTAACTGCCACCGCCTTGAATCCTCAACCCTTCCGATTAACCTTCCTCAAATCCACCAGAAGCAACTCAATAACAGAGATTGAAAGTGATTCAAACTTCTTGGAGAATACTTAGGAGAGTATTGATTGATTGAATCTTCAAGACACAAAAAACTAGAGACAACGCAACGTTTTTCTCTCTCAAAGATAACGTTTGTGGCTGCTCATCAAGGATGTCACCTGTTGCTGCCCTAACACATTATATACTTATATTTATAGACTTTTGATTAAAATAAAAAAAAAAACCCTTAGGTTTGGTTTGGCTCGATAAATGGCTCAAGCCAAATCTTGAAAAGGTCAATTGGAGTCTTTGAATGCCTCTTTGAACGCCACAACCTTTTTCTATTGCTTAACACTCAATTCTCATTACATGACCCAACAAATTCTTTCCACTTCCTATACAGACACTCTAAAAAGATAAAGAAAAGAAAAGAAAAGAAATTACAGTGTAATAAAATGGAATACATGTGAAAGTATGTTTTTGGCATGAAAGTGCCAACTAAAAGGAGCTCGACCAATAGAACTTACACCAGCCTTCAAGAATTAGTCGAGGCGCGCGTAAGTTAACTTGTACATCCAGTTTTTTTTTGTAAGAGACTTAGGCCCTGTACCGCTAAAAAAAAAAACAGTTCTGTTTTAACTCAAAAACTATCTCATTCCACTAACAAAAAACCACATAGTTTTTTTGCAAAACTAAAAACCATAAAAGCCAAAAAACTAGTTAATGGAACAAGTTAGTTTTTTTGCAAAACTAAACATACAAAAAACTAGTTTCATGGACCAAGTTAGTTTTTTTGCAGAACTAAAAACAAAAAAACCAAAAAACTAATTAGTGGAACAAGTTAATTTTTTTGCAAAACTAAAACATTCAAAAAAACAAAAAAAACCAAGTTAGTGGAAGACCGGTTAATTTTCACACAAATTTGAGTATAAAAAAGTGGGTGAGGGATGCATAGCTCTATCTTTTCACACACACAGAGTAATGGAAGCAGCAACCGATCCACCATCACGCCGCCGCCGACGGAAGAAAGCAGAAGACCTCACCAACACCAACTCAACCGCCATCTCAGAACTTCCATCTCACATAACCTGCGACATTCTGTCTCGACTCCCTCTCGATTCCATGTTCAGCTGCAAGCGAGTCTGCTCCTCCTTTCGAAACCTAACCCTAGAACCCAATTTCCCTCGATTGCACCTCCCAAGGTCCCCTCTCAGCCTTATCCTCTTGCGTTTCTCTCACTCAACTATCTCTTTCAGATTTCTTCCGCTCGACGATTTACGGTGCCCCCACAGCAGTTCGACCATGAAGTTTGAAATTGAAATACCAGTTAGAAGATCCCTCAGGCCCGTAAGTTCATCTTGTGGTTTAATTTGTTTAGTAGATTTCTATAAGCTGGACACTTTTTGTGTGTGTAACCCTGTTACGAGACAGCATTTTCTCCTTCCCATACCGAACGGGACAAGAACTTCGAGTACACCTCATTATTTTTCGTATGGGTGTGGGTTTGGGTGTAGTCAATCGACCCACCATTTTAAGGTAGTAAAATTTGCTGAAGAAGGTGAACAACCGCCGTTTAGATTGCATTGTTGGGTTTATACACTTGGGATTGATGATGAATGGAGGTACCTTGGAGACACAGGGCAACCAACCCCTAGATATTGCAACTTTGTGTTTTTTAATGGAGCTCTGCACTGGATAGGCTTGCAAGATTCTGATCAGTTGTTGCTATGCTATTTTGACATGGAGAGAGAGCAGTGTAGAAACCACCCTTTGCCTAATTTCTCAATGCAATCTTTTCCATTGAGCGAACTCTGTTTCGATCTTGGAGTTGTAGATAACTGTTTATACATTCGCTGTTCTGTAATATCTCAAGTACATGTCAACATATGGGTGATGAAAGATTACGAGAATATGAAGTCCTGGACCTTAGAATGGATGCCTCGACTTTCTTTTGGCCGGACTGTCAGCCCAGTGAAGACTTTAGAAGATGGAATGGTATTGATGACTACCAACAACCAAAACCTTGAATCTTATAAACCTGCTACAGGACTCTTTGAAAGAATAAGTCATCCGTTTTGGGACGATGCGATTGTTGGTTTACCAAGCTTTCTCCCTATCCCAGGAGCAGTATGAATGAAAATGTTAAAATCCTCAACTCGAGGTACTAACATCTTGGCTCTTATTATGTGACTTGCACATCATATATTCATATGTTTATTTACTTCCAAGGTTTCCGTATATGTCACTGTTTTTTCAAGTTAATTTGTATTTATTAACCTGAATCTACATATGGATTTCAAGAAGGGATTTAGGATCTTAAGTTTGATCCAATAATAATAAAATGGCTATTTTTTTCATTTTTGCTATGAAGTTGTATGGTTAGGGCATTGCGTAGTAAAACGGCTATCTTGTTGAATTATTTACACGACGAAAACATTTGAAAGAACTATAAGTTACTAAGGAGTTTCATCCGGTATGTGATAGGGATGAGTAAATCTCGCGGACAGACATGTAAAATGATGACCTATTACAGGACCGGTCCAGGGGTAATGTGAGATCCAGACATTTATTCATGTATTTTATTTGGATAATTATAGATAGGTAATACTTGGGAGGGTTTAAATTATAACTTATTGATGTGGAGGGAAAGAAGTGTAATCATTCTAATTGAAAACACATGTCATAGGATTACATATCCTGGTGTCTTCTCTTCCTTGTTTATAATACAAAGAGAGAGAAGGAAAAAAGAAGATAAAACATCCTACGTTTCAGTGAAGGAGAAAGAAAGGAGGAAGAAGAGGATGAAAGAAAAGAATTGGTTAGAGAGCTAAGAAATCTCCCTAAGACTCTCCTCTCTATTAGATTTTATCTCTAAAGTTATGGTTTTCAATTTGGACATGATTCAGGTTGGGGAAAAACTATATATTGCCCTAATTTTCTTAAATTGATGTTGATACAATGTTTGGTGATTACTTTTGCTCATAAATTGATGAAGTTTGATAAGGAGTTAGAAACAAAATGGTATTATGTATTCATCATTTCTGGACAGCATGAAAAGCTGTGGTTTTGGACAATTTCGGGGTTCTTAATTGACGTATATGGTTATGAGTTCTTGTGGGTTTCACACTAAAAGATGTTAAGATCATTTAGGCTTTGGAATTACTTGAAAATGTTGAGGATTCAATTTTTGACGAATTTTCAAAGACAGACTGTGTTTGCTGGAAACTGAACCAAAGTAACAGCAGTCTGACTTTGGGGATTTATTTGACTTGGTTTTCATTCTCCGAATGATCTGATATTTTTAGGGTTTGTATTTCAAGGTATGAAGTTCTTGTGTATTAAATCACAGGGTGTATTAGTATTTTTCTTGTGATGAATTTTTTGACAATGGGTACGTGTTGTCATTTTTACTCTTGAGAATGTTAAACTTTCTTTGTGTGTTGTTTTGATGGGGTTCTTGTCTTGATTAAAATCTGGGTAATTAGAGAGGAGTTGAAGTGTCCACGTATCATGACCTTAATTGGAGACCATTTGGACTTCAATTGATTCTCGGTGAAGTTTTTAGATTCGCGTCACTGTTCAACTTCTAAATTACAGCAGATTGGGTGATTTTGGAAAATCATTTGGAGGTCTTGTTATGCTTAACATGCAAGGAATTTGATTAGAGTGTTCCTTCTTATGTCTAGTTTTATTGTCCTAAGAATTACCCTCGAATTTTCTGTCATTGGTTTTAGATAAATTTGACTTCATTGAGTCAGATTTTCCTGTTATGTTTTGGGACACATGTACTTCCATATAGACTCATAGATGCACTGTCCAACATACTATGATGTTCCTCTACGTAGAAAGGGTTGGAGGGTATTAACATACGAGAGTGGTGTTTATTTTGGAATTGGCAAAGCATGTATATTCTTTTTGTGTATGATGGACAATGGAGATTGATAGCTTTATGAATGCGAATTGTATTTTAGGTGTTAACGAGGCAAGAGATTCGTCTAGGGTGTTTAAAAGTGAGCGAGGGACTTAGCTTACGGGGTCATGTGAAGAGGTGGGTAGCCTTGACATAGCTTATATATTTATAAATTGTCACATTTCTATGTACTCAGTAAGGGATAATGTTCATGGCAGCAAATCTAGCATGCTTATGAGGAGTAGCGCTACACGGAATCAGATAATTCGTTAATGTGGCACAGACACACCTTATGCTTTATTGTTGTGATTATAAAGAGAAGCATTGTTGTTAATTCTGTTTGATCACAATGGAAGTGTTGCCATGGAATGTCCTGAAGGTACATGGAAGTGTTGCTAATAGCTCTTTGAAATCACATGATATGGAAGTGTTGTCATGAAAGTTCTTTGAGTGCACATGACATGCAAGTGTTGTCATGGAAATTACTTGAAAGCATGACATGGAAATGTTGTCATTGCTAAACAGTACTTGAATTGGTCGTGTTTTCTTTAACAGGCTTCGCTTAAACTGGTTCGTTACATCTCTTTTCGTCAACTTAATTGTTTACATTGACATATTGATAATGTTTGTGAGCATGTGACAATATCTCACCCCCGCACAATTTGTTGATTTTGGCAGGACTTGGGAGATGGGAGGTTGATAGAAGCGGTCCACTGTGTACATAGCTTGGCGTGAGCTGTTTGGGTTTTGCAGATAGCGTTAGTTTGAAGCACTTTTGCATTGTAAATATGACAAAACTTGTACGTCTTTGTAATACTTGGCACTTGTAACTTTTTGTATAATATAACACTTTTGGAGGGTGTTTAAGAGAGAAATATTAACAGAGAGGAAATGATTTGGGTACAATTAAGTACTTGACAGTGGTTTGATTACATTAAGTCATCTCTTATACCGAGGGTGGTCGAGACGGGTAAGCCCAGCAAGCCTCCTGGCTTGGGTAACAATTGTTTAAAAAATTAAAAATAAATGGGAAACGTATGTTGTATTTAAATAAAACAAAGTTTCCTTGGATTTTTAGCCCCTCTTTCTTCCTCCTTTTCTTTCACCAACAGGCGCCTCCTCTCTATTTTTTCTATATTTTGCTTTTCTGGGGCTTACTTTTTTTTTTGCCCCCTCCCAATCCACAGGATTACAAAATCACATTACTCAATTATTTTGTTAAGAAATTATGCATTTAACAAAGACAACAGTAACATACAAATGATATGTTCTTACATTTCATTAGAAGTTATCCCAATGGTGAAAAATTGAAAAATAATCGCGCAAGGTAACATGATTTATTAGTTTTTTTTTCAAACAAATCATAGCTAAAATATGATGATACTTTCTTGTTTCCTTCATGCAAAATAAAACTCTTGTAATAAACACACACCGTTTCTGTCCAATTTGTAAAAGTTTACCGAAATCTGCTTCATACATACAACAAGCCCAATCCTCTTCGACCATCGGAGAACTAACAGGAGTTTCGATCAGTTCTCTTGAAATCTAGGATTTGCCAAGTCGCTGGGAAATTTTTTCCCCAAAAACTCTGACATTTAAACCAAATATCACATGCGTGAAGAATTAATATCAATTGTACCTGAATTTTCCTTTAAATTAGGGATGGCAACGGGGCGGGACAGGTTTTGGAAAGCCGACCTGACCCGACCCAAAAATTAAGACACAGCTCTGACCACGCTCCGACCCCAACTGGGTAATTTGTGGAAGCTAAGTGTGAAAAAGGACGACGACTTTTGAAAGAGATTCAAGTCCATTTAATTTGTTTCGTGATGTTGTAATTACTTTTGCTAGACTTTCATCTCTTTCAATGTATGGAATAGGAACTATGGACTACGCCGTTAAGTTTACGCATCTTGTGTCATACGACGTTCATTGTCTTTCGACGCGTTCGCTTTCCATCAACTTTCAGCACCCTCTGCAGTTAGTTGTTCTGTACAATATCTCCTCCTTCCCTCAGTAAATTCTTCCAATAGCCCTAGTTACTTTAGTAATGAAATGTAAGCAAGCATGAACATGCAGGCTGCAGCAGTCAATTAGGATTTGTTTCTATAGCATGTGTCTCATTCTGTTTAAAAGTCATGATAGGAATTTCTTGTAAACGGTTTCTTTCTATTTTGTTCTGCATGTAATTTAAAAGGAGATTAATACTACATGTTACAGGTACCTGTTTGAAGTGGATTTTTGCTCAGTTTTTTGGGGAAATTGATCTGGCATAATTTCACATGCTTTTTGCTCATACTAAAACGATAGTGCTAGGGGTACTGACCCAAATGGTACCGAAAATGTGCAAAACGGCCTGCGAGACCCACTTTTCGGTCCCACACAAATTATTCAAGCGTTCAATAATTTTATAATAACTTTTTGAGTGATCCCCACCAAAAACCAGCTCAAGTAGATATCCTGTTTCATTGTCGTTACTTATTCATAGTAAAACATCGATTCTCCTATACACGTCCAGAGAAATGTTTCCATTGTTTGTCTGGTTACAAACATTTGACAATAATTTCTTGGACAAATCACTCGGGGATAAATTTTATGCATTTTTTCATTTAACCGCAAATTTTTTTCCCAGGATAAAATATTTCAACCATTCGAAGGGATAAAATAATCCTGACTCTAACTTTTCAGTTTTCATGACCAGTTGCGACAGTGGCGGTTCCAGAAAATTTGAACAGGGTGTTCAAGATTTACCTTAACTCTACTGTTCTACTGACTAGTTAAACATACGAAATTTTTATATATTAGCGTGAATAATGAGGCCAAATGATATGAAAATATATAAGATATCATGAATTTTCTTAGCGAATTCTATATTATTAGATCAAGTAAAACTAAATCAGGCGATAAATACACTAATATTTATTGTTAAAATTTGTGTGTTGAATAGGTTCGCACGGATGTTTATTTTCTCATATAGAGAGTTGATTGTTGCTCAAAGAGAAGTCATAGGATGATATCAATACAATAAATACTTTTTTTCTTGATTTTCTTATTTTTTATAGTAAAGAGTGTGTACTTTGTTTTGAACTAATGTAGTAAGGACTTTTTTTGTAAATTACCAGGATTGATGAGTGTTCATAATATAAATGTTAAAACAAAACCCGATATAAATGTATCACAAGTAATATAAAATATAAAAGGCTTTAGAGTGTACATCGACCATTTACGGGAAGACTTTAGATTTTAGTTAGTTGTTTACTAAAATTAATTTGTGGGGCTGATTTGTTGAACTAAGTGTTCAAATATTTTTTAGTAGGATGTTCAAATATTTTTTAGTAGAGTATTCAACAATGGCTATGCTAAACTAAAACTAAAATGTTTACATGTATTTCTGAACAATTTTTTTTTTGAGTGTGTTCAGGTGACTACCCTTCAGTAAGAGTGGAGCCGCCTACTTTGTTCTGGGACAACTTTGGCATTGGAATTTTAGCTTCAGAAGAAATATAGACAATCTCTTGGTCATGAATAGGGATGGGCATGGGGAGGGTAGCGGGTGGATAGCACTACCTCCATCCCCGATCCCCGAACTTATATCAATCCCCATCCCCTCCCCGATCCCCACTCGTGATTTTATTTTAACCTCCATCCCCGCCCCGATGCGGGGAATGGGGAATCGGGGATCCAAAAATCCATGCACTAGTCATATGTATGAAAGAGGTACATATTTTTTTAGTTGGGACGTTAATTTAGTTGAGAGTTGAAAGGACCTAGGTTTTAGGTGAGAGTTGACTGTTGAGAGATGAGAAGGAGAGGAGATGGACAGATCCAGAATGTGAAGTGGGCGGCTGTGAAGTGTGGTGGTAACCCTAAGTCCCTAATTTAAGTTATCTGGGAAAAGAAATTTTATAAACTTATAATATAAATATGTGTGTGTGTATGTGTGTGTGAATGAGAATGCTGGGAGGGGCGGGGAACGGGTAGGGGCGGGGATCGGGGAGGGGACTGACAATACCATCCCCTACCCGATCCCCGAATTTTTTTAAAAATAATCTTCATCCCCTATCCAATCCCCAAAAAAATCCCCGAATCCCCTACCCATCCGGGGAGGGGATGGGTTGGATAGGGGCGGGTCGGCCGAGATGACCATCCCTAGTCATGAACAAATTTCTATTATAAACAGTATATATCTGTTCAATGGCTTGATTCACGTATAGATGACATCACAAATTTCTGTTGGAAAACATCATATTATATACAGGGTAAAATGTACTACAGTAATACATAAGACAAATACAAATAAGCTCTAGTTTTAGACAATGCCAAACTAACAACTCCCACACAAGTCCTAACAACACAAGCATGCACTCAACACTGTGTAGAAGAACAGCGATACCTGCAAAACAAGAAAAGGAACAAAAGACCAATTAGATGATTCAATGTAAAGCACGACGTTGTGGAAGACGATAAGTGTAAGAATCACCACAACTGTCTTCAAGAATCCTTTCCTTTTTACACTTCCTCCAAGTGATGCTGTGCTAGCCATGGCATTGCGACCATAAGCTTTCATGGAGTCTTTCTTCTTCCTTTTTCGAATGCCTGGGTGCTTAATAAGTGAAGTGCCACAGATCTCTGATCGATCTTGCCAGAAAGCCATAATCTTCTTAAACCGGAAATTTACACTAAAACTCCACAACAATCAAACTAATCATGTTATTTTGAAGCCCACCACCTTAGAGCATCTCCACTCTTTACCCAAATCCTACATCAAACTCAAATTTAAGTAAAAACCAGAAAAAATCTCACTTCACTCCTTCACCAAATTTGGTGAGAACCAAATCCAGCATCAAATTTTGAAGGTCATTTTCTCCCCCTCAAATTTACAACAATGCCATTAATGAGGCTTTTACTCGAATTTATGCCCAGATTTTATTTTCCCCATTAGAGTGTTTCATACCAAATCAAGTTTTTACTCAAATTTGAGTAAAAATCTGAGTTAGAGCATCTGCACTCCTTACTCTAATTTACACTCAAACTCAAATTTGAGTAAAAATCACCAAAAACACCACTCCACAGTCTCCACTCCTTACTCAAACCCATTACCAAATTTGAGTTTACTCAAAATTTTCACCAAATTTGGTTTGAATCAAATCTTTACTCAAAATTTTAAGGTCATTTGCTCCCTCTCAAATTGATAATTATGTTATTAACGGAGTTTTTACTCAAATATATGCCTAAATTTGCTTTTGTCCATTGTAGTGTTTCATATCAAGTCAGATTTTTACTGAAAATTTTACTCAAATTTATTAGTATCCCAATCTCGCCCTGTTATCAATCACACCCTAAATTTGCGAATTGGTTTTTTGGTTGTCTTTATTCAATTTTTTTTTTGCATTTGTTAGTTTTGCGTTAAGTTTTTGTGGTTTATGACGAATTCATAAATCACGAAAACTTGACGCAAAACTAACAAATACCAAAAAAAATTGGATAAAGAAAAAACAAAAAAATCAAAAAACTGTTTTTTACTTTTTTGCCAAATCAAAAAGGGCTATCTCTCCGATCCTTCGTCAGAGTAATGGAGGCAGGTCGCCGTCGCCGTCGCCGTCGCCAACGACGGAAGAAAAAAGAAGACCACACCAACGCCGCGGCAACCACCATCTCAGACCTCCCAAACCACATCGTATGCGACATTCTATCTCGACTCCCTCTCAAATCCATCTTCACCTGCAAGCGAGTATGCTCCTCCTTTCGAAACCTAACCCTAGATCCCTGTTTCCCTCGATTGCACCTCCCAAGGTCTCCTCTCAGCCTCATCCACTTTCGCCGCTCTGACAGCCTCCACCCAATTTCCTTCGGATTTCTTCCGCTCGACGATTTACGATGCCTTCGGCGCAGCAGATCCACGATGAAGTTCGAAACTCAAATTGAAATACCCTTAATCAACCTCAGGCCCGTATGTTCATCTGATGGGTTAATTTGTTTGGCAGATTTCTATAAGCCACACAATGTTTGTGTGTGTAACCCTGTTACGCGACAGTATTTTATCCTTCCCGTGATTGACGAAGGGTCAAGAACGTATGGGTATGGGTTTGGGTACAGTCAATCGACCCACCATTTTAAGGTGGTAAAATTCACTGTGGAAGGCCAACAACCGCCGTTTAGATTGCACCGTTGGGTTTATACACTTGGGGTTGATGATGAATGGAGGTCCCTTGGAGACACAGGACAATCAATCCCTAATAATCGCACTTTTGTGTTTTTGAATGGAGCTCTTCACTGGATAGGCCGGCAAGATTCTAAGGTGTTGCTATGCTATTTTGACATGGGGAAAGAACAATTTGGAAACCGCCCCTTGCCTAATTTCTCCGTGCCTTCTTCTCAAGTGGTTGGACTCCATTTAGATCTTGGAGTTGTAGATAACTGTTTATACATTCTCCATTATCAAACATTTCGATTACCTGTCAACATTTGGGTGATGAAAGATTACGAGAATATTGACTCCTGGACTTTGGAATGGATTATTCAACAACCACTTCCTTCTCGGCTGGATGGGAACCTCAGACCAGTAAAGACTTTAGAAAATGGAAGCTTATTGATGATTATCAATAACAATACCCTTGCATCTTATAATCCTGTAGCAAGACTCCTTGAAAGAATTAGTTATCATGGTGTTAGTTCTTGGAGCGAATCAATTGCTGGTGTACCAAGCTTCCTCACTCTCCCAGGAGCAGTATGAATGGAAATGTTAAAATCCTCAATTCAAGGTAACATCTTACTCCCCCGTCCCTTTTTGTTTGTCATTTTTTGATAATCGTGTCAGTTTTCGATCGCTTATATCTTTTAATATCGATCTCCAAATATATGCAATATGGATCTTGTTTGATAGTTCACGATTAATTCTATTATACAAAATTTTTAAAACGGTGAAAAACATTATAGATTGAAAGATATAAGCAATTTAAGGCGTACCAGAAAATGGAATAATTGACAAACAAACTGGGACGGAGGGAGTAGCTCTTATTGTGTTGTTTGTACATCACATGTTTATTTACTTTAAGGTTTCCATATATTTCAAGAATGGGTTTGGGATCTTAAGATTGATCCATTCAATATAGTGTTGGGTACATCATACATGTTTGTTTAACAACCTTCTTTGAAGGATTTTGGCCCCTTGCATATGTGTTCCAATCCTATGCTCACATCCGCTCAAACAAACAGATCCATAAATGCTTCCACCTTGAACGTCAAATCAAAGTTTGGCATGTGTTACGGGCCTTACGGCTGAATGCTTGTAGTCATTATTGCAAGTCTCATTCCACAAAAACATGGAGAAAACATCGATTGAATTGTACTAATAAGTATGGATTTGCATAGCTAACCAAGTGCAAATTTGGAATATATCCAAAAACCAATTGAAAACTGCAGAAAACATAGTGTGCACGTGTCCCATCTATGTTTGCAATCTGAGTTTGGTTGAGTTCATTACCCTACCAAAGTGCACTCCATGAAAAATGTGCAGCATTCATACCTCGGCTTTTGGTTTTAGTCCGAAGACTAACCTGTACAAGGTGCTAAGGGCTTGTTTGATGGTGGGATAAGAGAGGGGGACTAATGAGAGGGATTAAAGGTGGGTCCACATGTTCTCCCTTTTCCCATAGTCTCATGTTTGTTTGTGCACGGGATTAAGACCGGATTGGACAAAAGTGGACTATTTGTCCATTTGGTACCCCATTTGGGGATTAACTAATACCAGGGGGAGCGTGGTATTAGCTAGTCCCCCTCCTCCAGATTATTTCCCTCCACATCTAATGGTTGAAAATAATCCCCATCATCTTTATCCCTCCTCTATCCCACGCTAACCAAACACAGTATAAGTAATCTCTGTACTATATAATCCCATCTATTATCCTGTAGACCCCACTTGTCCCCTTTATTTCCATTCTTAATCCCATCTTATCCAATTCTTCCTAAAAATAGTCCAGCAATCAAACGTGCCCTAGGGTTCTTACACTGCAGTCACCCTTCTACTTTTAGAATAGCTTTGGCAGTTTTTCCTTTCAAATGACTAGGTGAGGAATTAATTTGATTAGAGTGTATAAGGGTTATTTTGGGTCGGATCTGAAGTTAGGTTCATCAAATCCTCAAAAGCGACATTGAAGCTCTCATGGGATCATGAATCTGACATGTGCCCCATTGACAACCTCACAGTTGTTTGACACTGTGGGAAGTAAATTTAATTAATTACTTGGTTACAAGTATCGTTGCTACACCCCTTCCTATTTCATGCCCGTGGTTTTATGTTTTACTTTTAGTATTTTGGTGGAGTATTCTGTATTCATCAATCATTGCCATGCAAACGTGAAGAACCAACCTGTATCCATGATGCGGTACTGCTTCCATTATATTTTAAAATTTTCATTTCTGTGGCATGTCATACTCTTTTTTCATGGGAAAAGCTTGGGTTCCTGTTTTTGTTCTTGCCTATTTATGAACTGGTGTACCATAATTTTGCATCTTACTTTGTACGCATGTTTGATGATGCCTTTAAAAGCTGCTAATTCAATATATGTAAAGAAGCAACTCCTTTTGGAAGCACAATTAGGAAGTTCGAGTTAGAGAAACATTTGAACTCACTTGGCATGACTCATAAAATATGGAGACAATTCGACTGATCTACGTTATTTTCGTTTTTGCTGTGCTGTATTATGGTGGGAACAATGCATAATAAAAATGTTTTTTTTTTTTTTTTTTTTGGATTATTTACTTTTTTGAAAACGTAATTTGTGAAAGAATTACAACTAAGGAGTAGTGTCATCTTGTCTGTGATAGGGATGAGTAAATCTTGGGGACATGCACGTATAAATGATGACTTAATAGGTGTGTGAATACTGTAGTTCCTGAAAGACAAATACTTATCCATCTCACTGTATTAGCTTTCATGACACTGGAATTTTCTTCAAGATTCAGATGTGCAGATCTTGAGTTGTGAGAACGTTTTTGGGAGGAAGAAGCAGTATCAAGATCTTGTTCAATCTTGCTTTAGAAAGCGAAAGTGACCTTTTTGGAACCAAAACGACCTGTCTGAAAATGTTCAAGCTAAGCTGGACTCACCGCATTGGCTATTTCAAGTTCTTTAGCTTGTTAATGATTGTACACTGAACTTCAATAGCTTTGGGGCTCTTCAATTGCCAATAGATTTCATCCGTTGTTACATGGAATATGGTGGATTTGCTCTTCGGTTCTAGTTCTATGCCATGTAATCCGAAGCAAAATCTACTTGGACCTTGAATCTTTGTTTTCTCTGTAGGTTTTGATTAGAAGTCTCCTTGATCTGTTGTGAGGAACGATCTAAGATGTATAGGAAGTAGAGTTTCTCCAATGGTCAAAATTCTGTCATGACATGAACAGCTAGATGGTGATTGTGCAGTTTTTGGTTATTTGTGATTGATCCTGATGAATCATTCCTAGAATTGGTACCCACAAAGTATGTTATAGTAATTATTCAGACACCCCTCGAATTAAGACCACGTCGATTGTAACTATGAAAATGAATGGGGTTAGGTTAGGCTAGAACAAGTTAGTCCAGCTACATCTAATCGTCTTCGGAATCCAACAAAACATTCTAGAAATTCGAAAGTGTTAGTAGTATTTGATTGCTAAGAGATGGGGGTTTTCGGAGTGTACAAATACACGCCTTCTCTGAGCATGACTTCGTCTTCCATTGAACTGGCATTTGTATTTGATTTGCATTTGATAGTTTTCTGTTATTCAGCCAAACTACTCCCCTGGATGCACTGAGGTGTTCAACTTGACACCTCCTGTTTGGCGAGAGAGAACGAGACCAAGTGATCCTCCCTGACATGTTTATGGAACAAACAATAAACTTCATGTTGGCTCCCGTTTAAGCCAACCTTAGGCCTCTCTTTTAGTGGAAAAATTGTTGTATTTGATGCTCTTGGGGCACCGCTACATGATGTACTAACACACTTATCCACCACATAATGCCCAACACTCATCCCTCACAGAAATATGTGGTGGACGGTGCCCCAAAACAATGGAATAAGAACTCATTTGCTCAAGTGCTCAACCAATTGGGACTAGCTTGATTGCAGTCATTGTAAGTTTTAGTTTCCCTCCTTGTTTCGAATTCTAGGAGAGAGAGTTGCATTCCTTACTGAGAAGAACAAGTTTAATACAGTATTCATGTCGTTGAACCCCAATCATTTTGACTGCCATGGAAAAGGAATGACTGTAGGGATGGCAACGGGGCGGGGTGCAGCGGGTTTTGCTGTACCCCGAGAACCTCCTTCGGATTTCTTCCGCTCAGCCTTATCCTCTTACGTATCTCTCACCCAACAACCTCCTTCGTGTTTCTTCCGCTCGACGATTTGCGCTGCTGCCACAGTCCGGTAGACCCCTCAGGGCTGTAAGTTCATCTGATGGGTTAATTTTTATAGCAGATTTCAGTAAGCCCGATAATGTTTGTGTGTGTAACCCTGTTACGAGACAGCATTTTCTCCTTCCCGTACCTAATAATGGGGCAAGAATTTTTAATACATCTCAGTATTTTTCGTATGGGTATGGGTTTGACTATAATCGACCCACCATTTTAAGGTGGTAAAATTGCTGTGGAAAGCGAACAACCGCCGTTTAGATTGCAGTGTTGGGTTTATACACTTGGGGTTGATGATGAATGGAGATCCCTTGGAGACACAGGACAACCAATCCCTAATAATCGCGGTTTTGTGTTTTTGAATGGAGCTCTTCACTGGATTGGCTTTAGGCTTATAAGATTCTGATCAGTTGTTGCTATGGTATTTTGACATGGAGAAAGAGCAGTGTAGAAACCACCCCTTGCCTAATTTCTCAATGCTTTATCTCGATTATATGTCAACATATGGGTGATGAAAGATTACGGGAATATGAAGTCCTGGACTTTAGAATGGATTTGAGAGCTTAATATTGATCCATTTGAAATAGTGTTGGGTACATGTTTGTTTCACATCCTTCGTTGAAGGATTTTGGCCCCTTGCATATAGTCCAATCGGATGCTCACATCAGGTCAAGCAAACAGACCCATTCATATTTGCACCTTGAACAAAGCTAAGCTTGGCTTGTGTTATGGACGACTGTCTGTGTTCATTATTGCAAGTCTCGTTCCACAGAAATGGAGAAAATGTTGATTAATTTTTAATTAGGATGGATAAACACAACGTACCAATTGAAAATTTGCAATATGTCTAAAAAGCAACTGAAAAACTGAAGTAAATGTTCTCCAAAAGGTAACTTGTTTGAGTTGTTTCGAAGAAAGTTCAACTCAGGGAAAGAGAATCTCTCTTGTCACTTCACTCTGGGATGCATGATATGAATTTATGAAACGCAAAATCTCGTCATCAAGATTGATCTACGTGTAGACTTTAGTAATTTTCCTTTACCCGTTTTGATGGTTCAATTGTCTTAATTTATTTGTGTGTTTCTGATTAATTTTTCGTTAAATTCCACGGAGACCCCTTCATCTATTTCATTTTTCCACGGAGACCCCCTAACCTTTAAAAACGTCCTAACAGACCTCCTCATCTTTCACCGTTAGCCATTCAGACCCCTTCTGTTAGTGTAGCTGTTTGCAGCTGGAAAAATATCATTAATTTGGATATTTTTTGACCAAAATGCCCTTGTTTTTTCTTGCATACTGATGAACAAAAACAAAAACACATTTAGAACCCATTTATTTTCAAATTTTTATTAGGTGCATTTATTTGTTCTCAATGTGTTTATATGTTTCATTTTAAAAAAGAAAAAAAGAAAAAGATTTATTTGTTTCATTTTTATTAGTTGTATTTGTTTTGTTTCCAATTTTTTTAAAAACAATACACCTATTTTTTTTTAAATGAAACAAATATGCATATTTAGAGAAAAAAATTATTAATATTTTGGAAAAAAAACAAGCACACTCAAATTTTGAAAACAAAAACATTCACCTAATTTTTTTTTTTGAAAATAGAAATTTTTTGTAAACACGCTTCGGGGAAAAAAAAAAAGACGGGGGGTGAGTGTGGGTGATTTTCATAGATGAGGGGGTGGGTGTGGATGATTTTTAAAGGGTATTTTAGTCATTTTTGTCATTCTGTTAACGGCGTAAGGGGTTTTTTGCATTCTGGATAGATGAGGGGGTGTTTTGGATGTTTTTAAACGTTAGGGGGTCTCCGTGGAAAAACGTGATAGATGAGGGGTCTCTGTGGAATTTAACCATTATTTTTCCAACACGTGGTACTGCCAACCACAGGGATTGGTAAACTTTGGGGTTGGCTTGGAAGCAAGTGTGAAATAAAATAGTGACTTTTGAAAGAGATTCAGAACTTGAACTTGTGAAATAATCCAGGCCATTGTTTTTTCGCACCAAAATTCAATTTTTGGCATACCTATCTATGCCAGGTTAGGCTGATTTTTTTGCATACATACACTATTCTTCGGGCCCTACAAGATGACCGATTCAGATTATTGCAATGAGATGTCGATGGAGCCCCAAAGGAGTTTTCTGTAAAGTGTCCCTTTCCGGATCGGAAATGCTAGAGTCACACACACTCAACCACACACCCTCTCACATGTGGTGGGTCCCATCCGGTGGAACCCACCACATGTGAGAGGGTGTGTGGTTGAGTGTGGTTGAGTGTGTGTGGCTCTATCACTATTCTTTCCGGATGGTCCGGAAATAAGACAATCTCTTATTTCTATTGCGTTCTGCATGTTATTAAAAAGGAGATTAATACTACATGTTACAGGTACTTGTTTGAAATGGATTTTTGCTCTTACATGTACCCATCTGTATGTACAAGATCAGTTTCTTGGGGGAAATTGATCTGGCATAATTTCACATGCTTTTTCCTCATACTAACGGCCTGTTTAGCGACTTCGCTACCCCCTGATTTGGGTTTCACCTGGATTTGGAGTCCAAGGGCCACCCCAAACTGCCGTTTGGGAAGCCATTTTCGCACCTGGAGTGGAAATACTGTTGGGAGTACATATCCCCCCTCTCCCTCGTTGGCCAACGACGGCCTCTAGCCCATCGTTAGCAAATCCGGCCTGATTTGCTATTTTTGCTCCCCGTTTTACCCCTCCAAATCCGGGTGAGTTGTGTGGGTTTCTGTACTACATCTTCCATTTTCGATATGAGCCGAAAAGAGAAAAGGAAGAGAAGAGAAGGGAGAGAAGGGTTCGCAGCAAACGGGCTGCCATTTTTGTGACTCTTCAACTCGTCTTCTCCGACTGAGGTAATCGATTTTTCATCTGTGTTGGTCCCGATCATTGGTAGTCGATTTGTTTGTGTGGGTTTTGTTACCACGATCTGAGACATTGTAGCCCTAATTTCTGACTACTGGTTGCCCTATTTTCATGGTTTCAGTTCTGTTACGAATTTCTGAGTATTGGTTGCACGATTTAGCCCTAATTTCTGTCTACTGGTTGCTCTATTTTCATGGTTTCAGTTCTGTTACGAATTTCTGAGTATTGGTTGCACGATTTAGCCCTAATTTCTGTCTACTGGTTGCCCTATTTTCATGGTTTCACTTCTGTTACCAATTTGTGAGGTCTGGTTGCACGATGTAGCCCTAATTTCTGACTAATGGTTGCCCTAATTTCATGAGTTTGCCCTATTTGTTTTGCCATAGTTTCATGGTGCTAGGGGTATTGACAATAATAGTACTGAAAATGTACAAAGCAGCCTGCAGGACCCATTTTTGAGTCCCACACAAACTATCCAGGCATTCAATAATTTTATAATAATTTTTTGAGTGATCCCCGCCAAAAACAAGCTCAAGCGAATATCCTGTTTCATTGTCATTACTCATTCATATTTAAACATCGATTCTCCTGTGTTCGAAAATACACGTCCATAGAAATGTTCCCATTGTTTGTCTGGTTACAAAATTTGACAATAATTTCTTGAACAAATCACTCGGGGATAAATTATACGCACTTTTTCATTTAACCGCAAAATTTTTCCCAGGATAAAATATCTCAACCATTTTTTTGATCAGCATTCGATGGGATAAAATAATCCTGACTCTACCTT